>OX387260.1:1277706-1280206 GCA_947562095.1 Branchellion lobata
GGACCAAGAATGACGTAAACGAAACATTGTCAACAAACACTCCAAATGACGTCAGACTCAAACCTATACTACTATTATTACCGTTTCCATTATTATCAGTATTTCGTTTCTCTAATCTTTTTACTACTACTACTGCTACTACTACTACTACTACTACTACTACTACTACTACTACTACTACTACTACTACTACTACTACTACTACTACTACTACTACTACTACTACAACTACTACTACTACTACTACTACTACTACTACAACTACTACTACTACTACTACTACTACTACTACTACTACTACTACTACTACTACTACTACTACTACTACTACTACTACTACTACTACTACTACTACTACTACTACTACTACTACTACTACTACTACTACTACTACTACTACTACTACTTCTTCTTCTACTACTACTACTACAACTACTACTACTACTACTACTACTACTACTACAACTACTACTACTACTACTACTACTACTACTACTACTACTACTACTACTACTACTACTACTACTACTACTACTACTACTACTACTACTACTACTACTACTACTACTACTACTACTACTACTACTACTACTACTACTACTACTACTACTACTACTACTACTACTACTACTACTACTACTACTACTACTACTACTACTACTACTACTACTACTACTACTACTACTACTACTACTACTACTACTACTACTACTACTACTACTACTACTACTACTACTACTACTACTACTACTACTACTACTACTACTACTACTACTACTACTACTACTACTACTACTACTACTACTACTACTACTACTACTACTACTACTACTACTACTACTACTACTACTACTACTACTACTACTACTACTACTACTACTACTACTACTACTACTACTACTACTACTACTACTACTACTACTACTACTACTACTACTACTACTACTAACAATACTCATACTGATAATACCACCATTATGATGTCACTACTACCTTTATTTCTATTTATGAACAAATTTAATATCACTGATCATTGATAACATTGATAGCGTGAGTGCATAATAGTAACAATGAAAAAGAAGAGGAGGAAGAAGAGGGGGAGGAGGAGGAGGAGGAGGAGGAGGAGGAGGAGGAGGAGGAGGAGGAAGAGAATGAGGAAGAGGAGGAGGAGAAGGAGGAGGAGAAGGAGGAGGAGGAGGAGAAGGAGGAGGAGAAGGAGGAGGAGGAGGAGGAGGAGGAGGAGGAGGAAGAAGAGGAGGAGAAAAAGGAGGAGGAGGAGGAGGAGGACGAGACTACCGTTGTAGGCTAGGAAGCATTCAATGTACAGTCAAAACGTTTTGGCGGAAAAACCTGTAGCAACGAACGGATATAAAAAAAATACTTCAAAAAAAAAAACAAAACACGAAAAAACAAAAAACAAAAACAATGAAAAACAAAACAAACAACTGAAGGTAAAAAAACAAAACAAAAAATGACGAAAAAAAAAGTAAATAAATAAAAATAAAAAAAAACAAAAAAACGGTTTATTAAAAGAGGATAAGAGTGCCCAAAAAGGTTAACAAAACTTGCATATGGATTATCAACTGTCCAAAAAAATAATTCAAATAATCTAAATCCACTTTTAAAAGATTAAAAAAAGTTTTTTTTAAAAACGTATTTGAAATCCTATTTTAAATAAATCGAAATATGATTCAACAGGATTTGAATCCAAAACTTCAAATATTGCGTAACAAATGGAGGAGTGATGGAGGAGTGATGGAGGAGTGATGGAGGAGTGATGGAGGAGTAATGAAGGAGTGATGGAGGAGTGATGAAGGAGTGATGGAGGAGTGATGGAGGAGTGATGGAGGAGTGATGGAGGAGTGATGGAGGAGTGATGGAGGAGTGATGGAGGAGTGATGGAGGAGTGATGGAAAAGTGATGGAGGAGTGATGGAGGAGTGATGGAGGAATGATGGAGGAGTGATGGAAGAGTGATGGAAGAGTAATGAAGGAGTGATGAAGGAGTGATGAAGGAGTGATGGAGGAGTGATGGAGGAGTGATGGAGGAGTGATGGAGGAGTGATGGAGGAGTGATGGAGGAGTGATGGAGGAGTGATGGAGGAGTGATGAAGGAGTGATGGAGGAGTGATGGAGAAGTGATGAAGGAGTGATGGATGGATGGATAGATGGGTGAATGGATGGATAAATGGATGGATGGATGGATGGATGGATGGCGAATGCATATGGGAGGTGAGAAGCTAAGGCGGGTGTCAAAGCAAGCACCCACTACACAAAATCATAAGGCAACTAAGCAGGATGTGTCCACGTGGTGTGATGAGGAAGAGGAGGAAAAAGAAGAAGAAGATGATGATGATGATGATGATGATGATGATGATGATGATGATGATGATGATGATGATGATGATGATGATGATGATGATGATGATGATGATGATGATGATGATGAGGATGAGGATGATGATGATGATGATGATGATGATGATGATGATGATGATGAT
>OX387260.1:1290206-1302706 GCA_947562095.1 Branchellion lobata
CTTAACACTAAGGCTGATGCAAGTTTCTTCAAGGAGTCCATTGTCAAACATCCCTTGATGGATCTTATTTGACGCAGAGAGGTAAAACACATCTGTTTTGTTTTTGATATCTGCGTTGACATCGTGAGGTCTCTATCCATAGATATTCCCAAGTTCCTTACAGATTTTGATGGAAAGATGTTGCTTTCTAATACACGGACAGAATAGCTCTGAATATTTTTCAGATTCCGATGAGAAGAGAACCAGATCACTTCAGTCTTCTCACTGTTGAGCTTGAGACAATTGGCTCCCATCCAAGATGCGATTTCATCTACACACTCAGACACTTTCACCTGCAATTTTTCTGTGCCTTCATTATTGCAGTGGCCATGTATTTGAGTGTCATCGGCAAAATTAAAAACCCGTGAATAAAAAAATGCTACTAACCTTGGTGTAGCAAAAAAATTATCCGATAAACAAATTAAAAAAAAAAACTCAGTTTTTTTTTAATTTATGAAAAAATTTTAAGAATTTTTTTTTAACAAATAGAGCCTTCTTCATGAATTTTGTTAAAATTATGAAACCAAAAAATTTTTTTTTTTAAATGGAAAAAAAATTGAAATAAAAAATAAAAATAAAAAAGATAAGAAAATAAAATGAAAAAAAAGAAAAAAAAAAAGACAAAAAAGTACCCAGTGGCAGCCCTTCTCGATTTGTTTGTGGTTTTTCACTGAGGGTGAGGAGGGGAGAGGCTGGAAGCAGGGGTGGAGAGGGAGGGAGGGTGTTGGTTGTGGAGGTCTTTTAGTTGCTCACCAAGCCTTCCAGCAACACATTTACACAATCATCAATTCATCCATCCACCCGTCCATCCACCCATCCATCAACCCATCCATCCACCCATCCATCCACCCATCCATCCATCCATTCATCCACTCATTCATCCACCCATCCATCAACCCATCCATCCATCCATCCATCCACCCATCCATCCACCCATCCATCCATCCATTCATCCACTCATTCATCCACCCATCCATCAACCCATCCATCCACCCATCCATCAACCCATCCATTTACCCATCCATCCACCCATCCATCCACCCATCCATCCATCCATTCATCCACTCATTCATCCACCCATCCATCAACCCATCCATCCACCCATCCATCAACCCATCCATCCACCCATCCATCTACCCATCCATCCATCCATTCATCCACTCATTCATCCACCCATCCATCCACCCATCCATCCATCCATTCATCCACTCATTCATCCACCCATCTATCCACCCATCCATCCACCCATCCATCAACCCATCCATCCACCCATCCATCCACCCATCCATCCATCCATTCATCCACTCATTCATCCACCCATCCATCCACCCATCCATCCACCCATCCATCCACCCATCCATCCACCCATCCATCCACCCATCCATCCATCCATTCATCCACTCATTCATCCACCCATCCATCCACCCATCCATCCACCCATCCATCCACCCATCCATCCACCCATCCATCCACCCATCCATCCACCCATCTATCCACCCATCCATCCACCCATCCATCCACCCATCCATCCACCCATCCATCCACCCATCCATCCATCAATCCACCCACCAACCCATCCACTTGGTCCACCAACCCACCCACCAACCCACCTACCAACCCACTCACCAATCCACCCACCAATCCACCAACCCACTTACCCACCCATCAATCCATCAACCCACCAACCCACCCACCCACCAATCCACCCACCCATCAATCCACCCACCCACCGATCCACCCACCAATCCACCCACCAATCCACCCACCAATCCACCCACCAATCCACCCACCAATCCACCCACCAATCATGGAACACTCAAACGCATCAAGCCCCACCCACTCTCCACTCTCCACCTCACACCGGGTTTCCCACGTGGTCTTCTCGCATTGGACAGTAAGTAGGTCACCCGACCTGTTCACATGTTTTACTTGGTCGTAGTCTTTCAGTTGATTGTTGTTGTTGTTGTTGTTTTTGTTGTTGATGTTGTTGTTGTTTATGTCTTCAATCTTGTTGTCTAGGATGTGGTTTTTGTTGTTGTTTTTGTTTTTTTTCTTTATACTGTTATTTATTTGGTTAGAGTGTTTGACTCGAATTAACTTTTCTCGGTCCATGTCTTCACAGCCAATGACTGCATGGGGGGGGGGGGGGGGGGGAGGGGGAAGGATGGAAGAGTGATGGAGGGGAAAGTGGTGGAAGGGAGATTAGTGGTTAAAAAGAAGCAACAGCAGCAACAACAACAAAACTAGCAAAAAACAACAATAACACCAAAAACAACAGCAACAACAGCAACAACAATAACAACAAAAATAACAGCAACAACAACAGCAACAACAGCAACAACAACAAAAAAGCTACCAGATACCTTTCACTTGCAGCATCATGTTGCCATGGAAACTATCCTGTTTGTTGTGCTTGCTGAAGTATAAGCTGTTGTTGATGTAGTTGTTGTGGTTATTGATTTTGTTGTTTTTGTTATTGTAGTTGGTGCTTATGTCGTTGCTGACGTCACCGCTGTTACTGCTGATGACGACAATGACTTGGTGATCTGAAGACAGGAAAAGGTGGTGTGTCCGGGTAGAGCGGGAGAGGTGGCAGAGGTTAACGCTATTGAAGTTGTGGGCATCGTTAATGGTGAGGTGGGAGGCACATGTCGAGAGTTGTTCTATGTTGTTGTTGTTGTTGATGTTGTTGTTGTTGTTGTTGTTGTTGTTGTTGTTGTTGTTGTTGTTGTTGTATGACGTAAGATCAAAAAGAGTGATGTTGAGTTTTCTTCCTGGTTGTGTTGCTATGTGCCATGGCCTGAATTTGCTACCGCACGGGATGTTGATGTTGTTGTTGATGTTGAAGTTGTTGTCGTTGTTGTTGTTGATGTTGATGTTGTCGTTGTTGTTGTTGTTGTTGATGTTGAAGTTGTTGTTGTTGTTGAGGTTGTGGGAGTAATAGTAGTAGAAGTTGTTGTTTTGTTCAATGGTGCTTTTGTTGATGGTGATGTATGAGTCGTCGAGTAGGAAGTGTGAACAGCTGTCGTTGTTGTTGTTACTCTTGCTGTTGTTGTTGTTGTTGCTGTTACTGTTAATGCTGTTGTTGTTGTTGCTGTTGCTGTTAATGCTGTTGCTGTTACTGCTGTTGTTATTGTTGCTATTTTTATTGTTTTTGTTGCTTTTTTGGATTTTAGTTCGACCATCTTCATTGTTTATCTTTTTCCTCTTCCGGTCAAGCTGCTGCAGAGCTGTGGGTCATTCGTCACTCAACAATGCCAAAACAAACAATCCAAAATAATTAAATTTGAAAAAAAATTAATTTTTGAAAAATATGAAAAAAAAATTTGAAAAAATTGAAAAGATCGGTTGGAAAGATTTTGAAAAGATAATAAAAATTTCAAATAAAAATTATTTCAGAAATATAATAAAAAAACAATAAATAGTCAATGAAAAAAAGCTCATGAAAAATAATCTTCAAAGAACCGATTCAAAAAAACAAAAAAACAAAAGGATTTGAAGCTTTCAAAAAATACAAAAAAAAACAGTTAAAAGTGAAAAAGTGTTAAAAGTGGAATTAACTTGGAATAATATTGCTTTTAAAAGTGGAATTAAATTGGAATAATATTGCTTTTAAAAGTGGAATTAAATTGGAATAATATTGCTTTTAAAAGTGGAATTAAATTGGAATAATATTGCTTTTAAAAGTTCAAAGGTGTTGAGGGTGGCATAAAAGACCACGTGTTGTGGGACATCATAGATTGTCATGGAGGCTTCGAGAATGTCATGGAAGCTTCGAGAATGTCATGGAAGCTTCGAGAATGTCATGGAAGCTTCGAGAATGTCATGGAAGCTTCGAGAATGTCATGGAAGCTTCGAGAATGTCATGGAAGCTTCGAGAATGTCATGGAAGCTTCGAGAAGGTCATGGAAGCTTCGAGAATGTCATGGAAGCTTCGAGAATGTCATGGAGGCTTCGAGAATGTCATGGAAGCTTCGAGAAGGTCATGGAAGCTTCGAGAATGTCATGGAAGCTTCGAGAATGTCATGGAAGCTTCGAAAAGGTCATGGAAGCTTCGAGAATGTCATGGAAGCTTCGAGAATGTCATGAAAGCTTCGAGAATGTCATGGAAGCTTCGAGAAGGTCATGGAAGCTTCGAGAAGGCCATGGAAGCTTCGAGAATGTCATGGAAGTTTCGAGAATGTCATAGAAGCTTCGAGAATGTCATGAAAGCTTCGAGAATGTCATGGAAGCTTCGAGAATGTCATAGAAGCTTCGAGAAGGTCATGGAAGCTTCGAGAATGTCATGGAAGCTTCGAGAATGTCATAGAAGCTTTGAGAATGTCATAGAAGCTTCGCGAATGTCATAAAAGGTCATAAGAGGTTCAAAAACGTCATATAGTGTCACGTGCTATCGCAGAAAGTCACAGGAGGCCTGGGTTTGTTGCACAGTGTCACAGAAGGTTGTATAGTTGCATAGACTATAACAGAGTGTCATAGAACGTACTAGAAAAACATGGAGTATCATAGCACATCACAGCATGCCGTGAAACGCCATAGAACACCATAGAACGTCATAGAACACCATAGAATGTCATAGAACACCATAGAACGTCATAGAACACCATAGAACGTCATAGAACACCATAGAACGTCATAGAACACCATAGAACACCATAGAACACCATAGAACGCCATAGAACACCATAGAATGTCATAGAACGTCATAGAATGTCATAGAACACCATAGAACGTCATAGAACACCATAGAACGTCATAGAACACCATAGAACGTCATAAAACACCATAGAACACCATAGAACGTCATAGAACACCATAGAACACCATAGAACGTCATAGAACACCATAGAACACCATAGAACGTCATAGAACACCATAGAACGTCATAGAACACCATAGAACGTCATAGAACACCATAGAACGTCATAAAACACCATAGAACACCATAGAACGTCATAAAACACCATAGAACACCATAGAACGTCATAGAACACCATAGAACACCATAGAACACCATAGAACGTCATAGAACACCATAGAACGTCATAGAACACCATAGAACGTCATAGAATACCATAGAACGTCATAGAACACCATAGAACGTCATAAAACACCATAGAACGCCATAAAACACCATAGAACGCCATAGAACACCATAGAACGTCATAGAACACCATAGAACGCCATAGAACGTCATAGAACACCATAGAACACCATAGAACGCCATAGAACGTCATAGAACACCATAGAACACCATAGAACGCCATAGAACGTCATAGAACACCATAGAACACCATAGAACACCATAGAACGTCATAGAACACCATAGAACACCATAGAACACCATAGAACGTCATAAAACACCATAGAACGTCATAGAACACCATAGAACGTCATAGAACGCCATAAAACACCATAGAACGTCATAGAACACCATAGAACACCATAGAACGTCATAAAACACCATAGAACGCCATAGAACACCATAGAACGTCATAGAACACCATAGAACACCATAGAACGTCATAGAACACCATAGAACGTCATAGAACACCATAGAACGTCATAGAACACCAGAGAACGTCATAAAACACCATAGAACACCATAGAACGTCATAGAACACCATAGAACACCATAGAACGTCATAGAACACCATAGAACACCATAGAACGTCATAGAACACCATAGAACACCATAGAACGTCATAGAACGCCATAGAACACCATAGAACGTCATAGAACACCATAGAACACCATAGAACACCATAGAACGTCATAGAACACCATAGAACACCATAGAACACCATAGAACACCATAGAACGTCATAAAACACCATAGAACGTCATAGAACACCATAGAACGTCATAGAACACCATAGAACGTCATAGAACACCATAGAACGTCATAGAACACCATAGAACGTCATAGAACACCATAGAACACCATAGAACACCATAGAACGTCATAAAACACCATAGAACGCCATAAAACACCATAGAACGTCATAGAACACCATAGAACACCATAGAACGTCATAGAACACCATAGAACGCCATAGAACACCATAGAACACCATAGAACGTCATAGAACACCATAGAACGCCATAGAACGTCATAGAACACCATAGAACGTCATAGAACGTCATAGAACATTATAGAATGTCATAGAACACCATAGAATGTCATAGAACACCATAGAATGTCACGGAAAGTCACAGAATGTCATAGAAAGTTCATAGAAGGCTTCGGAAAGTCATAGCAGGTCATAAGATGTCATAGCAGGTCATAAGATGTCATAGCAGGTCATAAGATGTCATAGCAGGTCATAAGATGTCATAGCAGATCATAAGATGTCATAGCAGGTCACAAGATGTCATGGAAAAGCGCCTAAGGTGCTGGAAAAAGTGTGGTTACTTGAGACGCAGAGGTAGTTGGCCTGCAGGTAGCTGACCAAGTCATGATTGCAAGGTCTGAAGCTCTCTAGGCCCACGTCAGGCACTCTGATGTGGCAGTAGTGTCTGCCTGTGCATCTGGGGAGGGGGGGGTTGAAGAGTTAGGGATGGATGGAGAAATAGAATTAATGAATTAAAAGGGGAGGGGGGGGGGTGGGGAGGGTAAAAAGAAAGGTGGGGGAAGGGGGGAGCTGAGAGAAAGGTAGGTGATGATGGAGGGATGATGGAGGGATGATGGAGGGATGATGGAGGAATGATGGAGGGATGATGGAGGGATGATGGAGGGATGATGGAGGGATGATGGAGGGATGATGGAGGGATGATGGAGGGATGATGAAAGGATGATGGAGGGATGATGGAGGGATGATGGAAGGATGATGGAGGGATGATGGAGGGATGATGGAGGGATGATGGAGGGATGATGGAGGGATGATGGAGGGATGATGGAGGGATGATGGAGGGATGATGGAGGGATGATGGAGGGATGATGGAGGGATGATGGAGGGATGATGGAGGGATGATGGAGGGATGATGGAGGGATGATGGAGGGATGATGGAGGGATGATGGAGGGATGATGGAGGGATGATGGAGGGATGATGGAGGGATGATGGAAGGATGATGGAGGGATGATGGAGGGATGATGGAGGGATGATGGAGGGATGATGGAGGGATGATGGAGGGATGATGGAGGGATGATGGAGGGATGATGGAGGGATGATGGAGGGATGATGGAAGGATGATGGAGGGATGATGGAGGGATGATGGAGGGATGATGGAGGGATGATGGAGGGATGATGGAGGGATGATGGAGGGGTGATGGGGGGTGATAGAGGGATGGAAGGATGGAAAGAAGAGAGGATGATGGAAGGATGATGGAGGGATGATGGAGGGACGATGGAGGGATGATGGAGGGATGATGGAGGGATGATGGAGGGATGATGGAGGGATGATGGAGGGATGATGGAGGGATGATGGAGGGATGATGGAGGGATGATGGAGGGATGATGGAGGGATGATGGAGGGATGATGGAGGGATGATGGAGGGATGATGGAGGGATGATGGAGGGATGATGGAGGGATGATGGAGGGATGATGGAGGGATGATGGAGGGATGATGGAGGGATGATGGAGGGATGATGGAAGGATGATGGAGGGATGATGGAGGGATGATGGAGGGATGATGGAGGGATGATGGAGGGATGATGGAGGGATGATGGAGGGATGATGGAGGGATGATGGAGGGATGATGGAGGGATGATGGAGGGATGATGGAGGGATGATGGAAGGATGATGGAGGGATGATGGAGGGATGATGGAGGGATGATGGAGGGATGATGGAGGGATGATGGAGGGATGATGGAGGGATGATGGAGGGATGATGGAAGGATGATGGAGGGATGATGGAGGGATGATGGAGGGATGATGGAGGGATGATGGAGGGATGATGGAGGGATGATGGAGGGATGATGGAGGGATGATGGAGGGATGATGGAGGGATGATGGAGGGATGATGGAGGGATGATGGAGGGATGATGGAGGGATGATGGAGGGATGATGGAGGGGTGATGGGGGGTGATAGAGGGATGGAAGGATGGAAAGAAGAGAGGATGATGGAAGGATGGAAGGATGGAAGGAAGAGAGGGATGATGGAAGGATGGAAGGATGGAAAGATGGAAAGAAGAGAGGGATGATGGAAGGATGGAAGGATGGAAGGATGGAAGGAAGAGAGGGATGATGGAAGGATGGAAGGATGGAAGGATGGAAGGAAGAGAGGGATGATGGAAGGATGGAAGGATGGAAGGATGGAAGGATGGAAGGAAGAGAGGGATGATGGAAGGATGGAAGGATGGAAGGAAGAGAGGGATGATGGAAGGATGGAAGGATGGAAGGATGGAAGGATGGAAAGAAGAGAGGATGATGGAAGGATGGAAGGATGGAAGGAAGAGAAGGATGATGGAAGGATGGAAGGATGGAAGGATGGAAGGATGGAAGGATGGAAGGATGGAAGGATGGAAGGATGGAAGGATGGAAGGAAGAGAGGGATGATGGAAGGAAGAGAGGATGATGGAAGGATGGAAGGATGGAAGGAAGAGAGGGATGATGGAAGGAAGAGAGGACGATGGAAGGATGGAAGGATGGAAGGATGGAAGGATGGAAGGATGGAAGGATGGAAGGATGGAAGGATGGAAGGATGGAAGGATGGAAGGATGGAAGGATGGAAGGATGGAAGGATGGAAGGATGGAAGGATGGAGGAAGGATGGAAGGATGGAAGGATGGAAGGATGGAAGGATGGAAGGATGGAGGAAGGATGGAAGGATGGAAGGATGGAAGGATGGAAGGATGGAAGGATGGAAGGATGGAAGGATGGAAGGATGGAAGGATGGAAGGATGGAAGGATGGAAGGATGGAAGGATGGAAGAAAAAAAATGGGGTGCTCTTTATATTTTTTTCTAAGACTAAAAATTGGGTTGAAATAAGAAGAATTGGTAGAAAGACTGATTGGTTGGAAGACTGATTGGTTGGAAGACTGATTGGTTGGAAGACTGATTGGTTGGAAGACTGATTGGTTGGAAGACTGATTGGTTGGAAGACTGATTGGTTGGAAGACTGATTGGTTGAAAGACAGAATGGTTGGAAGACTGATTGGTTGGAAGACTGATTGGTTGGAAGACTGATTGGTTGGAAGACTGATTGGTTGGAAGAATGATTGGTTGGAAGACTGATTGGTTGGAAGACTGATTGATTGGAAGACTGATTGGTTGGAAGACTGATTGGTTGGAAGACTGATTGGTTGGAAGACTGATTGATTGGAAGACTGATTGGTTGGAAGACTGATTGGTTGGAAGACTGATTGGTTGGAAGACTGATTGGTTGGAAGACTGATTGATTGGAAGACTGATTGGTTGGAAGACTGATTGGTTGGAAGACTGATTGGTTGGAAGACTGATTGGTTGGAAGACTGATTGATTGGAAGACTGATTGGTTGGAAGACTGATTGGTTGGAAGACTGATTAGTTGGAAGACTGATTGGTTGGAAGACTGATTGGTTGGAAGACTGATTGGTTGGAAGACTGATTGGTTGGAAGACTGATTGGTTGGAAGACTGATTGGTTGGAAGACTGATTGGTTGGAAGACTGATTGGTTGGAAGACTGATTGGTTGGAAGACTGATTGGTTGGAAGACTGATTGGTTGGAAGACTGATTGGTTGGAAGACTGATTGGTTGGAAGACTGATTGGTTGGAAGACTAATTAGAAAAAGTGGAAGCTTGAGTGATGGAACTGAAACCGGAAATTGTAGCTTTGAGAGAAAAGACCATCGAAAAGAAAAACAAAAAAGTGGTTGATGGATGGATGACTAGATTGATGGATGGATGGTTGGATGACTAGATTGATGGATGGATGGTTGGATGGATGGTTGGAGGGATGGATGGTTGGAGGGATGGATGGTTGGATGACTAGATTGATGGATGGATGGTTGGATGGATGGTTGGAGGGATGGATGGTTGGATGACTAGATTGATGGATGGATGGTTGGATGGATGGTTGGAGTGATGGATGGTTGGATGACTAGATTGATGGATGGATGGTTGGATGGATGGTTGGAGGGATGGATGGTTGGATGACTAGATTGATGGATGGATGGTTGGATGGATGGTTGGAGGGATGGATGGTTGGATGGATGGTTGACTAGATTGATGGATGGTTGGATGGATGGATGGTTGGATGGATGGATGGTTGGATGGATGGATGGTTGGATGGATGGATGGTTGGATGGATGGATGGTTGGATGGATGGATGGTTGGATGGATGGATGGTTGGATGGATGGATGGTTGGATGGATGGTTGGATGGATGGTTGGATGGATGGTAGGCGGGATGGATGGCTGGATGGATGGTTGGATGGATGGTAGGAGGGATGGATGGTTGGATGACTAGATTGATGGATGGTTGGATGGATGGATGGTTGGATGGATGGTTGGATAGATGGTTAGAGGGATGGATGGTTGGATGGATGGTTGGATAGAGGGTTGGATGGATGGTTGGATAGATGGTTGGGTGGATGGATAGATGGTTGGATAAATGGATGAATGGATGAATAGCTAGATAGATGGTTGGATGGATGGATGGATGGTTGGATGAATGGATGGTTGGATGAATGGATGGATGGATGCATGGATGGATGCATGGATGGATGCATGGATGGATGCATGGATGGATGCATGGATGGATGGATGGATGGATGCATGGATGGATGCATGGATGGATGCATGGATGGATGCATGGATGGATGCATGGATGGATGCATGGATGGATGCATCGATGGATGCATCGATGAATTAAAGGATAGATGCATGGATGAATGCATGGATGGACGGATGAATAGACGAAAAGATGAGACGATCTAAAATGCTTCAAATCCTGAAGGATCCATTTCCTGTGTGGCAACAACCTTCCTCAAAAGTAAATCAAGCCCCAACCATTAAAACTATCAATTCCTTTTTCAATATTTTATTTTTATTTTTATTTTTATTTTTATTTTTATTTTTAATCAATATTTTATTTTTATTTTTATTTTTATTTTTAATCAATATTTTATTTTTATTTTTATTTTTATTATTAATCAATATTTCATTTTTATTTTTATTTTTAATCAATATTTTATTTTTATTTTTATTTTTGTTATTAATCAATATTTTATTTTTATTTTTATTTTACTTTTTTTTATTTTAATTTTTTTTTTATTCCATTTTATTATTTTTCTTTGTTTAATTTTTTTGTTTTATTATTCATTTTTATTTTTATTTCCTTTTGGAAGTCAGTGAGGCAAAGTGTCTTTGGGGTGTCGTTTGCCTTTATGCGCCGAAAATTCTCAGCATCGACGAATCATTTTTATGAACAATATTTAACATATTATCCATCCATCCATCCATCCATCTATTCACTCATCCATCTATCCATCTATCCATCCATCCATCCACTCATCCATCTATCCATCTATCCATCCATCCATCCACTCATCCATCTATCCATCTATCCATCCATCCATCCATACAGCTATCTAGTTATTCACTCGTTTATTCACTCATCTATTGATCCGTCCACTCATCCATCCATTCAATCATTCACTCATCCCTCCATCCATCTACTCATTCATCTATCTACTCATCCATCCATCCATCCACTCACTCATCCATCCATCCATTTACTCATCCATCCATCCATTTACTCATTCATCCATCCATCTATCCATTCACTCATCCATCCATCCATTTACTCATTCATCTATCCATTCATTCACTCATCCATCCATCCATCCATTCACTCATCTATCAATTCATTCACTCATCCAGCAATTCATCCATCCATCCACTAATCAATGTGCTTTATGCCCACTATCCATCCTTCCATTTTTTTTAGCCTTTTGTCCTTCTTTAATCTTCCTTCTTCTCTTCCCCCCTGTCACACCCCCCCCCCTCTGTTTCAACCCCCCCCCCCCTGTCACACCCCCCCCCCCTCTGTTTCACCTTCCCCCTCTCCCTGTTTCACCCCCTCCCCCATTTTACACCCCCCCATGTTACACCCCCCTCCTGTTTCAACCCCCTTCCTTTCAAATTCTCCATCTCCATCCATCATTCGTCAGTCAGTGCTCTTATGCTCTAGTTTTACATTTCCTCGTCCTATCACCTTCAAGCAATCCCCGTCTTGACCTCATTTTCAATCCATCAGTCAGCTTGGTAACATGGTTTAATTCATCCATCTATCCATCCATCCATCCATCCATCCATCCATCCATCCATCCATCCATCAATCTATCAATCCGTCCATCCATCCATCCATCCATCCATCCATCCATCCAACCATCCATCTAATCATCCATCTAATCATCCATCCATCCATCCATCCATCCATCCATCCATCCATCCATCCATCCATCCATCCATCCATCCATCCATCCATCCATCCATCCATCCATCCATCCATCCATCCATCCATCCATCCATCCA
>OX387260.1:1310206-1321909 GCA_947562095.1 Branchellion lobata
CATCATGACACTTACACACAACATCATGACACACACATCATCATGACACTTACAACATCATGACACTTACACACAACATCATGACACTTACACACAACATCATGACACTTACACACAACATCATGACACTTACACACAACATCATGACACTTACACACAACATCATGACACTTACACACAACATCATGACACTTACACACAACATCATGACACTTACACACAACATCATGACACCTACACACAACATCATGACACTTACACACAACATCATGACACTTACACACAACATCATGACACTTACACACAACATCATGACACTTACACACAACATCATGACACTTCCACACAACATCATGACACTTACACACAACATCATGACACACACATCATCATGACACTTACAACATCATGACACTTACACACAACATCATGACACTTACACACAACATCATGACACTTACACACAACATCATGACACTTACACACAACATCATGACACCTACACACAACATCATGACACTTACACACAACATCATGACACTTACACACAACATCATGACACTTACACACAACATCATGACACTTACACACAACATCATGACACTTACACACAACATCATGACACTTACACACAACATCATGACACTTCCACACAACATCATGACACTTACACACAACATCATGACACACACATCATCATGACACTTACAACATCATGACACTTACACACAACATCATGACACTTACACACAACATCATGACACTTACACACAACATCATGACACTTACACACAACATCATGACACTTACACACAACATCATGACACTTACACACAACATCATGACACTTACACACAACATCATGACACTTACACACAACATCATGACACCTACACACAACATCATGACACTTACACACAACATCATGACACTTACACACAACATCATGACACTTACACACAACATCATGACACTTACACACAACATCATGACACTTCCACACAACATCATGACACTTACACACAACATCATGACACACACATCATCATGACACTTACAACATCATGACACTTACACACAACATCATGACACTTACACACAACATCATGACACTTACACACAACATCATGACACTTACACACAACATCATGGCACTTACACACAACATCATGACACTTACACACAACATCATGACACTTACACACAACATCATGACACTTACACACAACATCATGACACTTACACACAACATCATGACACTTACACACAACATCATGACACTTACACACAACATCATGACACTTCCACACAACATCATGACACTTACACACAACATCATGACACACACATCATCATGACACTTACAACATCATGACACTTACACACAACATCATGACACTTACACACAACATCATGACACTTACACACAACATCATGACACTTACACACAACATCATGACACTTACACACAACATCATGACACTTACACACAACATCATGACACTTACACACAACATCATGACACTTACACACAACATCATGACACCTACACACAACATCATGACACTTACACACAACATCATGACACTTACACACAACATCATGACACTTACACACAACATCATGACACTTACACACAACATCATGACACTTCCACACAACATCATGACACTTACACACAACATCATGACACACACATCATCATGACACTTACAACATCATGACACTTACACACAACATCATGACACTTACACACAACATCATGACACTTACACACAACATCATGACACTTACACACAACATCATGACACCTACACACAACATCATGACACTTACACACAACATCATGACACTTACACACAACATCATGACACTTACACACAACATCATGACACTTACACACAACATCATGACACTTACACACAACATCATGACACTTACACACAACATCATGACACTTACACACAACATCATGACACTTACACACAACATCATGACACTTACACACAACATCATGACACCTACACACAACATCATGACACTTACACACAACATCATGACACTTACACACAACATCATGACACTTACACACAACATCATGACACTTACACACAACATCATGACACTTCCACACAACATCATGACACTTACACACAACATCATGACACACACATCATCATGACACTTACAACATCATGACACTTACACACAACATCATGACACTTACACACAACATCATGACACTTACACACAACATCATGACACTTACACACAACATCATGGCACTTACACACAACATCATGACACTTACACACAACATCATGACACTTACACACAACATCATGACACTTACACACAACATCATGACACTTACACACAACATCATGACACTTACACACAACATCATGACACTTACACACAACATCATGACACTTCCACACAACATCATGACACTTACACACAACATCATGACACACACATCATCATGACACTTACAACATCATGACACTTACACACAACATCATGACACTTACACACAACATCATGACACTTACACACAACATCATGACACTTACACACAACATCATGACACTTACACACAACATCATGACACTTACACACAACATCATGACACTTACACACAACATCATGACACTTACACACAACATCATGACACCTACACACAACATCATGACACTTACACACAACATCATGACACTTACACACAACATCATGACACTTACACACAACATCATGACACTTACACACAACATCATGACACTTCCACACAACATCATGACACTTACACACAACATCATGACACACACATCATCATGACACTTACAACATCATGACACTTACACACAACATCATGACACTTACACACAACATCATGACACTTACACACAACATCATGACACTTACACACAACATCATGACACCTACACACAACATCATGACACTTACACACAACATCATGACACTTACACACAACATCATGACACTTACACACAACATCATGACACTTACACACAACATCATGACACTTACACACAACATCATGACACTTACACACAACATCATGGCACTTACACACAACATCATGACACCTACACACAACATCATGACACTTACACACAACATCATGACACTTACACACAACATCATGACACACACAACATCATGACACTTACACACAACATCATGACACTTACACACAACATCATGGCACTTACACACAACATCATGACACTTACACACAACATCATGACACTTACACACAACATCATGACACTTACACACAACATCATGGCACTTACACACAACATCATGGCACTTACACACAACATCATGGCACTTACACACAACATCATGACACTTACACACAACATCATGGCACTTACACACAACATCATGGCACTTACACACAACATCATGGCATTTACACACAACATCATGGCACTTACACACAACATCATGACACTTACACACAACATCATGACACTTACACACAACATCATGGCACTTATACACAACATCATGACACTTACACACAACATCATGACACTTACACACAACATCATGACACTTACACACAACATCATGACACCTACACACAACATCATGGCACTTATACACAACATCATGACACTTACACACAACATCATGACACTTACACACAACATCATGACACTTACACACAACATCATGACACTTACACACAACATCATGACACTTACACACAACATTATGACACTTACACACAACATTGTGACACTTACACACAACATCATGACACTTACACACAACATCATGACACTTACACACAACATCATGACACTTACACACAACATCATGACACTTACACACAACATCATGACACTTACACACAACATCATGACACTTACACACAACATCATGACACTTACACACAACATCATGACACTTACACACAACATCATGACACTTACACACAACATCATGACACTTACACACAACATCATGGCACTTACACACAACATCATGACACTTACACACAACATCATGACACTTACACACAACATCATGACACTTACACACAACATCATGGCACTTACACACAACATCATGACACTTACACATGACATCATGGCACTTACACACAACATCATGACACTTACACACAACATCATGACACTTACACACAACATCATGACACTTACACACAACATCATGGCACTTACACATGACTAGCTAGGACTTGCAACAACATAACAACACATACAACCTGAAGATAACACACAAGCAACAACACACAAACAACAACAACAAACAAACAAGCAACAACAACAACACAAACAACAACAACAACAACAACACAAGCAACAACAACAACAACACAAGCAAGGAACAACACACAATCCCATGAACAGCATTGACACGTCACATAAACAACATTGACACGTCACATAAACAACATTGACACGTCACATGAACAACATTGACACGTCACATAAACAACATTGACACGTCACATAAACATCACTCTATTTTTTCTTATTTTTCTATACATACTTTTTCAAAAATCTTTCAGTCACCTCAACACCGCCACCACCAACAATGACAAAAATCATTGCCAAAAAACAAAAATCAACAACAGAAACAACATCAATAATAACAACAAAAACAACAGCAGCAGCAACAACAAAAACAGCATCAACAGCAACAACAACAACAGCAACAAGGAAGGTCTCCCACAAGGATCAGTTTTGTCCCCCTTGCTCTTCGTCATATAAATTAATGATCTCCTCATGAAATTTGAAGACACAACCCTCGTGAGTGTCTATGCCGATGACCTGGCGATTGCATGCAGCGGAAGGAGTAAAATAGATATGACAAAGAAGCTCCAAAAAGAAGTTGACAAGGTAGTGAAGTGGTGATGATGCCCGTCTCACACTTAATACAAACAAGTGTGAGGTCTCTTTCTTCAGCCTATGCACAGCTGAAGCGTCATGGCAGCCGCATATTACAATCAGAGGTTTACCCCTTTCCTTCAACGCGGCTCCTACCTTTTTAGGCGTCCAATGCGACCGACAGCTCACTTTCAGCGAGCACGCTAAAAAGGTATGCCAGGCTATGACCAAGAGGACGAATATTCTCCGTGCCCTTGGGGGCACAACTTGGGGATGGCGACCAGCAGAGTTGAGAACAATCTACATCGCCATTCAAAGATCTTTGGCCGAATATGGTTCACAGGCCTGGGCTCCCTGGTTATCGAAATCCAACCTAGGGAAGCTTGAAAGTGCCCAGCTGAACGCAGCTAGAGCCATCACTGGTCACCTAAGATCAACCCCTGGAGAAGTCGTTCTAAAAGAGGCACATCTCACCCCACTGGAAGCAAGGTACAAGACCTTGTCACTTCTTAAAGCGGATAGTTGGCTACAACAGGCGAACACTGACCCCCGGAGACTGACCTTTGACCGACAGGCTCCTCAAAGACTGGTAAAAACGGATTGGCGGGGATTGACCACACCGGTTTTAAGGGAACTTAATCTGTTCTCTCAACACCAAACCGGCGAAGCGAGGCTCCCACCCCCTTGGGACCGCCCACCTCCAGCCCCCATCTACATGACACCAGCGAGCAAGTCGATGCCTCAAATCGTCCAACTGGAAAAAGCCCAACGAACCATCGAGGAAGTAGGTCATAGCGACCTCCAGATCTACACTGATGGTTCTACGACAGATGGCACCAGAAACGGTGGAGCTGGCATGATCATAGCCAGAGACAAAAAAGTCCTCCACCGATGGCACGCACCTACAGGGGTGCGCAGCAGTTCCTACTCGGCGGAAAAAGCAGCGCTAGAAGCTGCTTTGAAGTGGCTAGAGAGTGAAAATGGTTGGCACAGGGCGGTCATTGTCTGTGATTGCAAATCCCTAGTGGAAGCCACAGGCAACCCACACCAAACCGACCCGATCATCGTCACCTATCAACGCTCCATCGCCAGAATCACTCGTTCCAAAGAACTACTCATTGTCTGGGCCCTCGGACACTGTAACCTTTGGGGCAATGAGCTGGCGGACTCAGAAGCCAAGCGGGGATCCCCTTTACCACAACCGGCCGAGCGGAACTTAGACCAAAAGACCAGGAAAGCGGTGATTCATCGAGAAGACAGACCACTCTCGAGCAGCCATCACTGTTTCTTGGACTTAAACACCACCAACACAAACCAAATCAAGGAGAACACCCTTAACAAGGCAGAACTGACGGATCTGGTCAGGTTCCGAAGCAACAACAACAACAACAACAACAGCAACAACAACAACAGCAACAACAACAACAGCAACAACAACAACAGCAACAACAACAGCAACAACAACAGCAACAACAACAACAACAGCAACAACAGCAACAACAACAGCAACAACAACAGCAACAACAACAGCAACAACAACAGCAACAACAACAACAACAACAGCAACCTTAATAAAATCAACAACAACAGCAACAACAACAACAATGAAAACAGCAATAGTCACAACAGATCTGCCTTTAAGCGCTCACAGGTGCCAATGATGGAGCCATTAATGTGGTGACCTTATGGAGGATTGCACTCATATTAGGGAAGGGGTGATGATGATGATGATGATGATGATGATGATGATGATGATGATGATGATGATGATGATGATGATGATGATGATGATGATGATGATGATGATGATGATGGTGATGATGATGATGATGATGATGATGATGATGATGATGATGATGATGATGATGATGATGATGATGATGATGATGATGATGATGATGATGAGGATGATGATGATGATGATGATGACAAAAAAAACTAACAAACACATGATTCAAACTTACCAACAAAAGAAAAATACCCAAACACCCATCTACACACCCACCTACACCTACCCACACCCACCTACACACCCACCTACACACCCACCCACACTCACCTACAAACCCACCCACACCCACATACACAACCACCCACACCCACCCGCACCCACCCACACCCACACACACACCTACACCCACCTACACACCCACTCACACTCACCTACACACCCACATACACAACCACCCACACCCACCTACACACCCACTGACACACCCACCTACACACCCACTGACACACCCACCTACGCACCCACCCACACTCACCTACACACCCACTTACACACCCACCTACACAACCATCCACACCCACCTACACACCCACCCACACCCACCTACACACCCACATACACAACCAACCACACCCACCTACACACCCACATACACAACCACCCACACCCACCCACACCCACCTACACACCCACCTACACACCCACCAACACCCACCTAGACACTCACAAACCCAACCCCACTCACCTCCCATGCACGTGATCTAACACATCCTCGAAGCAGCCAGTGAAGCCGAAAGACGTTTTAACACACCTGCCATGACGCATCCTGCCATAGTAGGCTGACGTCATCAATATGACGTCACCCCCCGAGCACTTTGCCGTGAACACTTCGTTGTGGCACACTTCTTTTCCTGATGCTGTGACATGGATGAATGGATGGATGAATGCATGCATGCATGAAGGATGAAGGATGGATGCATGAATGGAAGATGGATAAATTAATGCATGGATGGAAGATGGATGCATGGATGCATGGATGGAGGATGGATAAATGATTGGATGGCTGAATGGATGCATGCATAGATGGATGGATGATAGAGGGACGCATGGATGCATGGATGGAAGGATGGATGTATGGATGAATGGATGGATTAGTACATGGATGAAAGACTATCAAAATGCATAAAAAATCCATGGATTGTAAACGTAGTGAATTGATTAAGGCATTCATGGAAGGTTGAATGGGTGAAAACAAGACTAAATGAATGGTTATGTAAATAAAGGGATGGTTAGGAGGATAGATGGATGAATGCATGCACACATAAACGAATGGATAGATAGATGTATGGATAGTCGAATGGATAGATAATTTTGAAGACAGATAGAGGGATTTGGGAATAGATGGATGAATGGATGGATGAATGGATGGATGAATGGATGGATGAATGGATGGATGAATGGATGGATGAATGGATGGATGAATGGATGGATGAATAGATGGATGAATGAATGGATGAATAGATGGATGAATGAATGGATGAATAGATGGATGAATGAATGGATGAATGGATGGATGAATGGATGGATGAATGGATGGATGAATGGATGGATGAATGGATGGATGAATGGATGGATGAATGGATGGATGAATGGATGGATGAATGGATGGATGAATAGATGGATGAATGGATGGATGAATAGATGGATGAATGAATGGATGAATAGATGGATGAATGGATGGATGAATAGATGGATGAATGGATGGATGAATGGATGGATGAATGGATGGATGAATGGATGGATGAATGGATGGATGAATGGATGGATGAATGGATGGATGAATGGATGGATGAATGGATGGATGAATGGATGGATGAATGGATGGATGAATGGATGGATGAATAGATGGATGAATGGATGGATGAATAGATGGATGAATGAATGGATGAATAGATGGATGAATGAATGGATGAATAGATGGATGAATGGATGGATGAATGGATGGATGAATGGATGGATGAATGGATGGATGAATGGATGGATGAATGGATGGATAAATGGTTGGATGAATGGATGGATGAATGGATGGATGAATGGATGGATGACTGGATGGATAAATGGATGGATGAATGGATGGATGAAAGGATGGATGGATGAATGGATGAATGGATGGATGAATAGATGGATGAATGGATGGATGAATAGATGGATGAATGAATGGATGAATAGATGGATGAATGGATGGATGAATAGATGGATGAATGGATGGATGAATGGATGGATGAATGGATGGATGAATGGATGGATGAATGGATGGATGAATGGATGGATGAATGGATGGATGAATGGATGGATGAATGGATGGATGAATGGATGGATGAATGGATGGATGAATGGATGGATGAATGGATGGATGAATGGATGGATGAATAGATGGATGAATGAATGGATGAATAGATGGATGAATGAATGGATGAATAGATGGATGAATGAATGGATGAATGGATGGATGAATGGATGGATGAATGGATGGATGAATGGATGGATGAATGGATGGATAAATGGTTGGATGAATGGATGGATGAATGGATGGATGAATGGATGGATGAATGGATGGATAAATGGATGGATGAATGGATGGATGAAAGGATGGATAAATGGATGGATGAATGGATGGATGAATGGATGGATGAAAGGATGGAGGAATGAATAGCTTGATGGTTTCATTAATTATTTTCTCTCATCACCCACCTGGGCAAAGCAGCAACAGAAACAACACCAGCTCTCTCCATCCACCCTCCTTCCATCCACCCTCCTTCCATCCACCCTCCTTCCATCCACCCTCCTTCCATCCACCCTCCTTCCATCCACCCTCCTTCCATCCACCCTCCTTCCATCCACCCTCCTTCCATCCACCCTCCTTCCATCCACCCTCCTTCCATCCACCCTCCTTCCATCCACCCTCCTTCCATTCACCCTCCTTCCATCCACCCTCTTTCCATCCACCCTCCTTCCATCCACCCTCCCTCCATCCACCCTCCTTCCATCCACCCTCCTTCCATCCACCCTTCTTCCATTCACCCTTCCTTCCTCCACCATTTTTTCCTCCACCACTCCTCCCCTCATTCTTCCTCTCACCATTACACTCCCTTTTGCTTTTCATTTCACCACTACACTTTCCCCCTTCTGATCCTCCTCACTCGAGTCAACAAACAGCTTTCCACCTTAGTCCATAATACTCCATTGACTTTTTAACTCCTCATGCAACACCTGTTGTTAGCACAAACGCAACCCTGTTCGTTATTGCAACAGTTCTTTGTTGGACAATTCACAAATCTTAGTTGTTTACAGTTCTTTGTTATCACCACTCTAACAGTTCTTTGTTATCACCACTCTAACAGTTCTTTGTTATCACCACTCTAACAGTTCTTTGTTATCACCACTCTAACAGTTCTTTGTTATCACCACTCTAACAGTTCTTTGTTATCACCACTCTAAAAGTTCTTTGTTATCACCACTCTAACAGTTCTTTGTTATCACCACTCTAACAGTTCTTTGTTATCACCACTCTAACAGTTCTTTGTTATCACCACTCTAACAGTTCTTTGTTATCACCACTCTAACAGTTCTTTGTTAACACCACTCTAACAGTTCTTTGTTATCACCATTCTAACAGTTCTTTGTTATCACCACTTTTACAGTTCTTTGTTATCACCACTCTAACAGTTCTTTGTTAACACCACTCTAACAGTTCTTTGTTAACACCACTCTAACAGTTCTTTGTTATCACCATTCTAACAGTTCTTTGTTAACACCACTCTAACAGTTCTTTGTTATCACCACTTTAACAGTTCTTTGTTATCACCACTCTAACAGTTCTTTGTTATCACCACTCTAACAGTTCTTTGTTATCACCACTCTAACAGTTCTTTGTTATCACCATTCTAACAGTTCTTTGTTAACACCACTCTAACAGTTCTTTGTTATCACCACTTTAACAATTCTTTGTTATCACCACTCTAACAGTTCTTTGTTATCACCACTCTAACAGTTCTTTGTTATCACCACTCTAACAGTTCTTTGTTATCACCACTCTAACAGTTCTTTGTTAACACCACTCTAACAGTTCTTTGTTAACACCATTCTAACCGTTCTTTGTTATCACCACTCTAACAGTTCTTTGTTATCACCACTCTAACAGTTCTTTGTTATCACCACTCTAACAGTTCTTTGTTATCACCATTCTAACAGTTCTTTGTTAACACCACTCTAACAGTTCTTTGTTATCACCACTTTAACAATTCTTTGTTATCACCACTCTAACAGTTCTTTGTTATCACCACTCTAACAGTTCTTTGTTATCACCACTCTAACAGTTCTTTGTTATCACCACTCTAACAGTTCTTTGTTAACACCACTCTAACAGTTCTTTGTTAACACCATTCTAACCGTTCTTTGTTATCACCACTCTAACAGTTCTTTGTTATCACCACTCTAACATTTCTTTGTTATCACCACTCTAACAGTTCTTTGTTATCACCGCTCTAACAGTTCTTTGTTATCACCACTCTAACAGTTCTTTGTTATCACCACTCTAACAGTTTTTTGTTAACACCACTCTAACAGTTCTTTGTTATCACCACTCTAACAGTTCTTTGTTAACACCACTCTAACAGTTCTTTGTTATCACCACTTCAACAGTTCTTTGTTATCACCACTCTAACAGTTTTTTGTTAACACCACTCTAACAGTTCTTTGTTATCACCACTCTAACAGTTCTTTGTTATCACCATTCTAACAGTTTTTTGTTATCACCACTCTAACAGTTCTTTGTTAACACCACTCTAACAGTTCTTTGTTATCACCACTCTAACAGTTCTTTGTTATCACCACTCTAACAGTTCTTTGTTATCACCACTCTAAAAGTTCTTTGTTATCACCACTCTAACAGTTCTTTGTTATCACCACTCTAACAGTTCTTTGTTATCACCACTCTAACAGTTCTTTGTTATCACCACTCTAACAGTTCTTTGTTATCACCACTCTAAAAGTTCTTTGTTATCACCACTCTTACAGTTC
>OX387260.1:1327109-1354609 GCA_947562095.1 Branchellion lobata
GGGTGGGGTGAAGAAGTATTGGTGAAAACGAAATAAATAATGAAAAAATTATAAGGCAACAGATGGAAATGAAGATTCTCACACCTTCATCGTCCAGGGTGTCATTGAGTGTTTCGGCTGCTCTTTCCTTTTCCTCCTTTTCCAACTTGTGCTGTCGTTGATGGCATTTCTGACCGATCCAACCTTCTATTCTTCCATCCATTCATTCAATCATCCATCTAGTCGTTAAGTCATCCATCCGACTATCCACTCATATCCCATTCATCCACCCCATCATCCATCCGACTATCGACTCATATCCCATTCATCCACCCCATCATCCATCCCTCTTTCACTACCCAGCTTTCATTCATCCATCCTTTTTCCCCACCCACCCATCCACCCCTTCATAACACCCACCCTTCCATCTCCCACCCCTCCATAACACCCACCCTTCCATAACACCCACCTCTCCATAACACCAACTCCTCCATCTCCCACCCCTCCATCTCCCACCCCTCCATCTCCCACCCCTCCATCTCCCACCCCTCCATAACACCCACCTCTCCATAACACCAACTCCTCCATCTCCCACTCCTCCATCTCCCACCCCTCCATCTCCCACCCTTCCATCTCCCACCCCTCCATAACACCCACCCTTCCATAACACCCACCCCTCCATAACACCCACCCCTCCATCTCCCACCCCTCCATAACACCCACCCCTCCATCTCCCACCCCTCCATAACACCCACCCCTCCATCTCCCACCCCTCCATCTCCCATCCCTCCATCTCCTACCCCTCCATTTCACACCCCTCCATAGACTCACGCAGACGTTGATGAACCTCAAAGGAGGTACCATTTGTTTTTTAAACAACGCCACCCAGTCTATCGTCTGCAGGGAGTGGGGTTGGGAGGGAATGGGGAAAGATTAGTGGAGATGGGGGAAGATTAGTGGAGATGGGAAAAGATTAGTGGAGATAGGAAAAGATTAGTGGAGATGGTGAAAGATTAGCGGAGATGGTGAAAGATTAGTGAAGATGGGGAAAGATTAGTGAAGATGGGGGAAGATTAGTGAAGATGGGGAAGATTCGTGAAGATGGGGAAAATTAGTGAAGATGGAGAAGATTAGTGGAGATGGGGGAAGATAAGTGAAGCTGGGGAAGATTAGTGGAGATGGTGAAAGATTAGTAGAGATGGGGAAGATTAGTGGAGATGGTGAAATATTAGTGGAGATGGGGGAGGGTAAAGATGAAGAAGAAGGGTAGAAATAAAAAGAGAGAAATGGTGAAAAATGGAAAAAAAAAAGAAGAAGGGATTTGTAAGGACAGGAAAAAGAAAAAAAAAAGAAAAAAAAAAGAAAAAAAAAAGAAAAAAAGAAAAAAAAAAAAGAAAAAAAAAAAGAAAAAAAAAGAAAAAAAAAAGAAAAAAAAAAGAAAAAAAAAGAAAAAAAAAAAGAAAAAAAAGAAAAAAAAAGAAAAAAAAAAGAAAAAAAAAGAAAAAAAAAAGAAAGAAAAAAAGAAAAAAAAAAGAAAAAAAAAGAAAAAAAAAAAGAAAAAAAAAAGAAAAAAAAAAGAAAAAAAAGAAAAAAAAGAAAAAAAAAGAAAAACAAAAAAACAGAAAAACGAAACATATTTAAACTGATATTGATATTTGAAAACGAGCAGAGAGTGGTGTTGTGAGGATGGGGAGTGGTGGTTTGTTTTTTTGGGGGTGGGTTGACCTTGAAGAATGGGTGCCTCATGACGTCATGAGCTCCGTTGGATCCCCACCCTAGTCTTTGAGACGGAACCAGGTGCAACATCTGGATGGATGCATGCATGGATGAATGCATGGATGAATGCATGGATGAATGCATGGATGAATGCATGGATGCATGCATGGATGAATGCATGGATAAATGCATGGATGAATGCATGGATGAATGCATGGATGAATGCATGGATGAATGCATGGATGAATGCATGGATGAATGAATAAAAGCAGCATAAACAATTTGCAAGGAGGGAAGTTGTCTCATTCAATGAGTGAATAATTCAGAGGAGAAGTGGCTGAGGGGAGGCAGAAGTTCTTTGATTTAGTGGGAGAGCCATGAGCAAGTTTCCTGTTCTGGAGTCTTCTTCTACACCACCATTTCCCCCCATAAAACCACCATCCTCTTCTCTTTAAAACCACCACTTCCATCAAAAAACCACCATTCTCCCCAAAAAACCACCATTCTCCCTAAAAAACCACCATTCTCCCTAAAAAACCACCATTCTCTCCAAAAAACCACCATTCTCCCCAAAAAACCACCATTTTTTCTAAAAAACCACCATTCTCCCCAAAAAACCACCATTCTCCCCAAAAAACCACCATTCTCCCCAAAAAACCACCATTCTCCCCAAAAAACCACCATTTTCTATTCTTAAAAGCCACCATTTATTCCATAAAACCACAATTTTCCCCATAAAACCACCATTGCATTCATCTATTCCGAACCTCATTCACCAACGCCTAACTTGTCTCATTTTTCTAAAAGTTATAAACACCATCCACTGACCATAAAATCCATCCATTCACCAACTCCAATCTTCATTCATCCATTCACCAACTCCAATCTTCATTCATCCATTCACCAACTCCAACATTCATCCATCCACCAACTCCAATCTTCATTCATCCATTCACCAACTCCAACATTCATCCATCCACCAACTCCAACATCCATCCATCCACCAACTCCAACATCCATCCATCCACCAACTCCAACATTCATCCATCAACCAACTCCAACATTCATCCATCCATCCACCAACTCCAACATCCATTCATCCATTCACCAACTCCAACATCCATTCATCCATTCACCAACTCCAACATTCATCCACCCATCCACCAAGCTCAGAATTCATGCAAGCATGCATTCATGTGTGAAATTCAAGATCACTCATTTATGCAGACGTTCATCGCTCGAGCATGCGTGCAGACATCTCACACAGCTTGTTTGCACCCACAACACCCATTACAACAGTCATCCCTCGCTCCATCCATCCTCCCAACCAAGCGGTTGCTTCACAGCCATACATCAATGCATTCATTCATCCATGCATTCATGCATCCATTCATCTATTCAAGCATCTATTCATCCATCTATCCATCCATTCATCCATCCATCCACCCATTCATCCATGCATTCATGCACGCATTCATCCATGCATCCATTCATGCATGCATGCATGCATTTATGCATCAACCACCTGCACGAGGAGGTCTTCAGAGGTGGCGCTCAAACAGCTCTGCTCCACTCGCAAACACGGCTTCGTGAAGACACACTGTTGCATGGATGAGTGCATGGATGAATGGATGGATGAATGGATGGATGAATGGATAGATGAATGGATGGACGAATGGATGAATGAATAGATGGATGGATGGATGGGTGGATGGATAAATGGGTGGATGGATGGATGGGTGGATGGATGGATGGGTGGATGGATGGATGGGTGGATGGATGGATGGATGGATGGGTGGATGGATGGGTAGATGGATGGTTGGATGGATGAATGAATAGATGGATGGGTGGATGGATGAATGGGTGGATGGATGGATGGATGGATGAATGGATGAATGGATGGATGAATGGATGGATGGAAGTTGGCGAATGGGTGTGGCTCCTGATTTAAACAGGCAGCCTTGCTTGGAAATGCATAAAAAAGATTGTCCATGGATGGATGGAGAAGGAGGAAAAAATTATTTTGAGGAAAAAATAAATTGATGAATTTTGGATGAATTGCTGTTTGAATTAGTGAATGAATTGGTGAATGGATTGGTGAATAGATTCGTGGATGAATTCGTGGATGAATTCATGGATGAATTCGTGGACGAATTCATGGATGAATTCGTGGACGAATTCGTGGATGAATTCGTGGATGAATTCGTGGATGAATTCGTGGACGAATTCGTGGATGAATTCGTGGATGAATTCGTGGATGAATTCGTGGATGAATTCGTGGATGAATTCGTGGATGAATTCGTGGATGAAAAAGAAAAAGAGTGAAAAATGGTAAAAATGGTGAAATTAAAAAAGATGATTAACGTGAGTCATCAGGGAGGAAGGGTTCAGCAAAACCAATTTTCAAAAAAAACAACAACAAAAAACAACAAAAAAAAGAAAAAAAAACAACAAAAAACAACAAAAAAAAAGAAAAAAAAAAGAAAAAAAAAAACAACAAAAAAAACTAAAAAAAAACGAAAGAAAAACGAAAGAAAAAAAACAAAAAAACTAATGATAAAAAAACTCAGAATGTTTTTTCATTGAAAAAGTTAAAAGGCACCACAAGTCCACCACAATCCCACCACAATCCCACCACAATCCCACCACAATCCCACCACAATTCCACCACAATCCCACCACAATCCCACCACAATTCCACCACAATCCCACCACAATCCCACCACAACCCCACCACAATCCCACCACAATCCCACCACACTCCTACCACACTCCCACCACAATCCCACCACAATTCCACCACAATCCCACCACAATCCCACCACAGTCCCACCACAATCCCACCACAATCCCACCACAATCCCACCACAATCCCACCACACTCCCACCACAATCCCACCACAATCCCACCACACTCCTACCACACTCCCACCACAATCCCACCACACTCCCACCACACTCCCACCACAACCCCACCACACTCCCACCACACTCCCACCACAATCCCACCACACTCCCACCACACTCCCACCACACTCCCACCACAATCCCACCACAATCCCACCACACTCCCACCACACCCCCACCACAACCCCACCACACCCCCACCACAACCCCACCACACTCCCACCACACTCCCACCACAATCCCACCACACTCCCACCACACTCCCACCACACTCCCACCACAATCCCACCACACTCCCACCACACCCCCACCACAACCCCACCACACCCCCACCACAACCCCACCACACCCCCACCACAACCCCACCACACTCCCACCACACTCCCACCACAATCCCACCACACTCCCACCACACTCCCACCACACTCCCACCACACTCCCACCACACTCCCACCACAATCCCACCACAATCCCACCACACTCCCACCACACTCCCACCACAATCCCACCACAATCCCACCACACTCCCACCACAACCCCACCACACTCCCACCACACTCCCACCACAATCCCACCACACTCCCACCACACTCCCACCACACTCCCACCACAATCCCACCACACTCCCACCACACCCCACCACAACCCCACCACACCCCCACCACAACCCCACCACACCCCCACCACAACCCCACCACACTCCCACCACACTCCCACCACAATCCCACCACACTCCCACCACACTCCCACCACAATCCCACCACACTCCCACCACACTCCCACCACACTCCCACCACACTCCCACCACACTCCCACCACAATCCCACCACAATCCCACCACACTCCCACCACACCCCCACCACAACCCCACCACACCCCCACCACACTCCCACCACACTCCCACCACAATCCCACCACAATCCCACCACACTCCCACCACAATCCCACCACAATCCCACCACAATCCCACCACACTCCCACCACACTTCCACCACAATTCCACCACACTCCCACCACACTCCCACCACAATCCCACCACACTCCCACCACAATTCCACCACAAGTCAACCACACTTTCACTACAATTCCACCACAACCCCACCACACTCCCACCACAATCCCACCACAATCCAACCCCAATCTCACCACACTCCCACCACAATCCCACCACAACCCCACCACAATTCCACCAAATCTTCATCACAATTCTACCCTATCAAGCTTCCTCCTTCACAGACACGAGCACACCTCCAAACCAACCCAAAACCAATTAAGACTCAACACACCACCACCATCCTCCTCTCGCCACGTCTTTTTTTTCTTCTTTCTTAAACTTTTTCAACTCTTAAACTCAATTCTTTCACCTTTATTGTCTTTTTTTTTCTTCCACTTCCCTCCTCTCTGCCTTCTCCCCCCCCCCTCCCCTCCCTCTCTCTTTCATCACTATCTCTACTTTCTCTTCTACTCCCTCTTGCCTACCTCTCTTTCTTTTCTACCCCTCTTTCTTCCACCACATTTTTATCTCCACCCCCTCTTTTTTCCACCCCCCTCTCTCCCCCACCCGCCATTCCCACTCAACACACCAACACCATACATCAGATTAAGTGCTCCTCCAACAATCTCGCCTCTTCCAAGCCAACGCTACCTCGTCTTAATGACTTTTTAGTTATCTTTTTTAAACCAATTTTGCGTGTCTTACAGCTACAACATCCCAACAACACTAACAGAAACTCAACCAACAACACACTAACAAGAACAACACTCAAACAAAACAAAACACCCAAGCAATAACAACCTCAGACAACAACAACATTCAAAAAAAAAACAAAAATCTGCAACAACAAAATCCCAACAACAACAACAACAACATCCCAACAACAACATTCCAACAACAACAACCGCAACAACAACACCAACAACAACTGCAGCAACAACACCAACAACAATCGCAACAACAACACTTCAACAACAACACTTCAACAACACCTCAATATTCCAACAATACCTCAACACTCCAACAACAACAACAGCAACAACAACAGCAACAACAACAGCAACAACACCACCTTGGAAGTCAGGAGTGCATGTATGACGACCCCAAGCGACCAAAAGTCACAGGCCCTGGTGTTGAAGTCACACGGCTTGAAGAACTCAGGTGCTTTGTAGAGGGTCTTGCCTGTGTCGTTGTTGCGGTTGTTGTTGTTGTTGTTGTAGTTGCGGTTGTTGTTGTTGTTGGTGTTGCGGTTGTTGTTGTTGTTGGTGTTGTTGCGGTTGTTGTTGTTGTTGGTGTTGCGGTTGTTGTTGTTGTTGGTGTTGTTGTTATTGGAATGCTTTTGCGGTTGTTATTGTTGGGAATTTGACGTTGTTGCCTGTCGTTGTTGCAGTTGTTGTTGGTGTTGTTTTTGCGATTTTTGTTGGTGTTGTTGCTGCAGTTGTTGTTGGTGTTGTTGTTGCGGTTGTTGTTGTTGGAATGTTGTTGTTGGGATGTTGTTGTTGTTGTTGGGATGTTGTTGTTGCAGATTTTTGTTTTTTTTTGAATGTTCTTGTTGTTTGAGTGTTGTTGTTGTCTGAGGTTGTTATTGCTTGGGTGTTTTGTTTTGTTGAGTGTTGTTCTTGTTAGTGTGTTGTTGGTTGGGTTGCTGTTAGTGTTGTTGGGATGTTGTAGCTGTAAGAGTGTTGTTGTTGAAGTTTTATTGTTGGTGTTCGGGGTTGTTGTTGTTGGAATGTTGTTGTTGGGAGTGAGGTGTATTTGTTGTTGGGGTTGTTTTTGTTGTTACCGGTGTTTTTAATAAAGTTTTTGTTGGAGTTGAGATTGTTGATGTTGAAGTTGCGGAATTTTTGTTGTTGATGTTGAAATTGCTGAGGTTTTGTTGTTGTTGTTGTGGAGTTGTTGAGGTTTTGTTGTTATTGTTGTTGAAGTTGTTGAGGTTTTGTTGTTGTTGTTGAAGTTGTTGAAATTGTTGAGGTTCTTATTGTTGATGTTGAAGTCGTTGAGGTTTTGTTGTTGTTGTTGTTGCTCAACTCGGAATTGGGGCGGTAAAAAATGTTGAAAGCAAAGTTGAGTGAAGGTGGGATGCTGGATTAAGTCTCAATACCTTGTATAACTACGAATAATGAACACGCAGGGACCAAGCAAATATTAATTCCGAAGCGAAAAGGCGCTTCGAGAATGAAGCAGGAAAAAGGTTTATGAGTTGGAGAGGGGGGGGGGGATGGGTGAGGTTGGATGAAAAATGTTTGAATGGGGGTTGGGGAGGGTGGGAAGGGTGGGAAGGGTGGGAAGGGTGGGGAGGGTGGAAAGGGTGGGTAGGGTGGGGGGGGGGGTGGGTAGGGTGGGAGGATGAAAAGGGTGGGGAGGGTGGGGAGGGTGGGGAGGGTGGGGAGGATGGGGAGGGTGAGGAGGGTGGGGAGGGTGAAAAGAGTGGGGAGGGTGGGGAGGGTGGGGAGGATGAAAAGGGTGGGGAGGGTGGGGAGGGTGAGGAGGGTGGGGAGGATGAAAAGGGTGGGGAGGGTGGGGAGGGTGAGGAGGGTGGGGAGGATGAAAAAAGTGGAGAGGGTGGGGAGGGTGGGAAGGATGGAGAGGGTTGGGAGAATGGAGGGTGGAAGAATGTTGGAGAAAAAGGTATGAGAAGTGGGAGGAGTGAGGGTTTTTGTGGCATGAGTTATCGTTATGTGTCTGCATGGTTGGGTGTAGAAAACCGTAACATTGAAGATGATTTGAGAGGAGGAAGAGGAGGAAGAAGAAAAAGAGGAGGAAAAAGAAGAAAAGGAGGAAGAGGAGGAAGAGGAGGAAGAAGAGGAAGAGGAGGAAGAGGAGGAAAAAGAAGAAGAGGAAGAAAAAGAAAAAGAGGAGGAGAAGAGGAAGAGGAGGAAAAGGAGGAAGAGGAGGAAAGGTTGGAAGAAGAGAGAGAGGAAGAAGAAGAAAAAAAGGAGGAAGAGAAAGAGAAGAGGAAGAACAGAAGGAAGAGGAGAAAGAGGAAAAAGAAGAGGAAGAGGAAAAAGAGGAGGAAGAAGAGGAAGAAGAAAAATAGGAGGAAGAGGAGGAAGAGGAGGAAGAAGAGGAAGAAGAGGAAAAAGAGGAACAGGAAAAAGATGAAAGAAAGGAGAAAGAGGAGGATGGAGAGGAAGAGGAGGAAGAGGAGGATGAAGAGGAAGAGGAAGAGGAGGAAGAAGAAGAAGAGGGAAAAAAGCAGGATGAAGAGGAAAAAAAAATTAATATATCACAAGCAACAACAAAAATTTTCACAAAAACACAGCAGCAGCAACAGCAGCATCAACAAAAAAAACAAAAACAACAACAGCAACAAAAACAAAAACAACAACAGCAACAAAAACAAAAACAACAACAAAAACAAAAACAACAACAAAAACAACAACAACAACAACAACAACAACAGGGGCTTTGAAGCGAACAAGGAAGAACATCCACTGAGAACCGTAAAAAACACACACACACACACACACACACACACACACACACACACACACACACACACACACACACACACACACACACACACACACACACACACACACACACACACACACACACACACACACACACACACACACACACACACACACAACACACACACACACACAAACACACACACACACACACACACACACACACACACACACACACACACACACACACACACACACACACACACACACACACACACACACACACACACACACACACACACACACACACACACACACACACACACACACACACACACACACACACACACACACACACACACACACACACACACATACACACACACACACCTGATTTGTCAAAGAGGGGGGTATCGTGGGAGATATAAGGGATGGCGTAGTCAAAAGCCACCAGCTTGGCATAACCACAACAGTCCAACAACACACTCTCCAATGAAATATCCCTGAGGGGTGGTGTGGATGGGAGGGTGGATGGGTGGTGTGGATGGGTGGTGTGGATGGGTGGTGTGGATGGGTGGTGTGGATGGGTGGTGTGGATGGGTGGTGTGGATGGGTGGTATGGATGGGTGGTGTGGATGGGTGGTGTGGATGGGTGGTGTGGATGGGTGGTGTGGATGGGTGGTGTGGATGGGTGGTGTGGATGGGTGGTGTGGATGGGTGGTGTGGATGGGTGGTGTGGATGGGTGGTGTGGATGGGTGGTGTGGATGGGTGGTGTGGATGGGTGGTGTGGATGGGTGGTGTTGATGGAATTTGGAGGGTGGTGAACTGGACAGCTTGTTGAGGCTTTGGAAGGGAAGATTTATGAAGACAATCGATTTAAAAGGTGTATTGAGAGTGGGCGCAGACATATTGCTGAGTTGTCAAATAAATCCACTTATGGATAAAATTAACTTTGTGAAAAGTTGCATTTAAATTAACTTTTGGGATTCTGAATCGAAATTAACTTTTGGGATTCTGAATCGAAATTAACTTTTGGGATTTTAAATCGAAATTAACTTTTGGGATTTTGAATCGAAATTAACTTTTGGGATTTTGAATCGAAATTAACTTTTTAATTAGCATTATGTTTTATTTTTCTTTGGACTTAATTCCAGTTTCATTTTGAGGTCTTTGCAGCCTGGCGCAGGGGCCGATGTTTGTGTCTCCCATGGGAACAGACCTCCAAAAAGCTTCTCTGAAAAAAAAACTCTAAAAAAACTTATAAAAAATGTTATTTTTTCGAATACTGCCCGAAAAAAACTCTCTAAACCTTTGGGATTTTATGTTGAGCCATTTTTTTGTTTTTGTTTTAAGTTAATTTTTCATCGCCTTTCAACGCGTGGTTGTTTGCGATTGCAAAACAAGTTTAAAAAATAGAATTTTTTTTTTCGAAGCGCGTTTGTCTGCATGAGTTGACGTCAAAATTGCCAAATTACGTTGTGAAATGAAATGTGTAGTAGAAAAATGAAAAAGAAAAAAAACAGGAAGATTGAAAGAACGAAAAAAAAAAGGAACTGAAAATGAAAGAAAAAAATAGAGATATGGAAAAGTGGAGAGGTTTGGAGGAAAATGAAAATGGAAAAAAATGAACAGGAAAATGAATAGAAAAAAAAGCGAACGAGAAAAAAACTTAAACCAAAAAAAATTGAACCAAAAAAACTATGAAATAGATTTTGAAAAAAAAAAAATAAAAAAAAATTTTAATTTGAAAAAAAAAATCAGCGAATAGAACTTGACCATTGAAAAAAATTTGAAAAAATAGTAAAAATAAGAACGAAGAAAAAAAAAACTAATAATAATAAAGAAAAATAATAAAAATAAATAAATAAATAAAAAATAACAAAAAAATATAAAAATAAAAATAAAAAAGAAGAAAAAAATGAATAAAAAAAAGAAAAAAGAGAAAAAAATAAAAAATAAAAATAAACAAAAAAAGAAAAAAAAGAAGAGAAAAAAAGTAAAAGAAAGAAAAATGGCGAATCACTAGTTCATGTACGGAGGCTACATTTTTTAACTTAATTTTTTTTCAAAACTCAGCAAAATTATTCCGAACGAAATTGAATCCTCCCCATCTCATTTCATTTTATAGCGCTGACTGGAGTACATAAAAACTCTGATGTACACTTTTTGATTATTATTGGCACCAAAAACCTCTGGCTTTGAAACCATTGGAGCCCCCACTCCATCCTACCATCTCACCATCTCACCACGCTACCATCCCACCATCATACCCTTCCACCATCCCACCATCCCACCATCCCATCAATACGTCATTCCACCATCCCACCATCCCACCACTCTACCATCCCACCATCCCATTACTTCACCATCCACCATCCCACCATCCAACCACCCACCATCCAACCACCCACCATCCTACCATCCAACCACCCACCATCTCACCATCCTACCATCCTACCATTCTCACCATCTTACCACTCTACCATCCACCACTCCACCATCCACCACCCTTCCATCCACCACTCCACCATCCACCACCCTTCTATCCACCACCTCACCATCCACCACCCCACCATCCACCACCTCACCATCCACCACCCCACCATCCACAATCTTCAACCGCCACCAGTTGCATGTCTTGTTTCTTAGCAACTCCTCAACCTCCCTTTCGGAGTTCGATTCCTAACGATTCCAATTTTAAATTTTTTCCCTGAGTTTATATTCGATCTCTAAGTTTTTCCGAATAGATTTTTAGAAAACTATTTTTCGTTTTTTTTTTTCGTTTTTTTTCATATTTTTCACTTTTTAGACCTTTGAAATACATTTTACTTTTCCGAATTTTTCTTATTTTTTTTGTTTTTTTCAATTTTTAAATGTTTTTTTCAATTTTTGAATGTTTTTATCAATTTTTTTTGATGTTTTTTTCAATTTTTGAATCTTTTTATCAATTTTTGAATGTTTTTATCAATTTTTGAATGTTTTTATCAATTTTTGAATGTTTTTATCAATTTTTGAATGTTTTTATCAATTTTTGAATGTTTTTATCAATTTTTTTTGATGTTTTTTTCAATTTTTTAGCTTCACTTTCACTTTATTCCCGATTCTATTTGATTTTTTCGACTTTTTCCAATTTCTTTCCGGTTCAATCGACCGTGAAGAAGTTTGAAATGAAAAAAAATTGGAAAAATCTGTTTTATCGGGCATTTAACACCCCACCCCACCACACCACACCACACCACACCACACCACACCCCACCCCACCACACCACACCACACCACACCACACCACACCCCACCACACCACACCACACCACACCACACCACACCACACCACACCACACCACACCACATCACACCACACCACACCACACCACACTACACCACACCACACCCCACCACACCACACCACACCACACCACACCACACCACACCACACCACACCACACCACACCACACCACACCACACCCCACCCCACCACACCACACCACACCACACCATACCACACCACCACACCACACCACACCACACCACACACCAACTATCATCTTTTTTCAACTTCTTCTTCTCCCATCTTTCTCTTTCTTCCAACCCACCCCCCAATCAAACACATATTCACCCACCCACTTACCAACTCATTCCCACACCCACTCACTCATTCCCACACCCACCCACTCACCCACCCACTTATTCACACACCCACCCACCTACACACCCACCAACCCACACACCCACCAACCCACACACCCACCGACCCACCCACCCACCCACTCACCCACCCACCACACACCCACACACCCACCCACCCACCCACCGATGAACGATGTTGAGGGTGTGGAGGTGTTTGATGGCGAGAAGGATGCAGGCGGAGTAAAAGGCCGTTTCCATCTCATCCAGAGTGTTGCATCTGAAGGGTGGTGGATGGATGGATGGTGCATCTGAGGGGTGGTGGATGGATGGATGGTGCATCTGAAAGGTGGTGGATGGATGGATGGTGCATCTGAGAGGTGGTGGATGGATGGATGGTGCATCTGAGAGGTGGTGGATAGATGGATGGTGCATCTGAGAGGTGGTGGATGGATGGATGGTGCATCTGAGGGGTGGTGGATGGATGGGAGTTGCATCTGAGGGGTGGTGGATAGATGGATGATGCATCTGAGGGGTGGTGGATGGATGGATGGTGCATCTGAGAGGTGGTGGATGGATGGATGGTGCATCTGAGGGGTGGTGGATGGATGGATGGTGCATCTGAGAGGTGGTGGATGGATGGATGGTGCATCTGAGAGGCGGTGGATAGATGGATGGTGCATCTGAGGGGTGGTGGATGGATGGATGGTGCATCTGAGAGGCGGTGGATGGATGGGTGTTGCATCTGAGGGGTGGTGGAGAAAGGGATGGGTGTTGCATTTGGGGGTAGTGGATGGATGGATGGATGGGTGAGGGGTTTGATGACGGATGAGTGAATGGTGCTTCTGGAAAATGTATGAAATGGATGAATGGATGGATGGATGGATAGATGGATGGATGTATGGATGGATGGATTGATGGATGGATGGTTGGATGGCCAGATAGATGAGTGAATGGATGGATGAATGGATGGATGAATGGATAGATGAACGGATGGATGAATGGATGGATGAACGGATGGATGAATGGATGGTTAAATGGATGGATGGATGAATGAATAGACGGATGGATAGATGGATGAATGGATGGATGGATAGATGCTCATGATGCATCATGTGCATCACTTGAACGGTCAAGCACCAAACTAACACTTCCGGTTGGACAGCCAATCACAGTTCAAATTAAAATTATTTTTAAAAAGTGTCAAACGAAGATTGTTAAGGTCCTGGTTCACATATTCCAATGATGTCGGTGTGGCAACTCAAGTGGAGAACAGACGCATTGCTAAGGTAGCTGATGTTTTGAAGAGTAGAACACAAGGTCATGGCTTCGAATGCAAGCGGGGGCGTAGTTGCTGAATGGCTTATGACATCCTTTTTTTGATATCAGCGCTATTGAATGTTAAGAGATGGAGTGAATGGAGGTTGAATTGCATGGAGTGAATGGGAGTGAGTTGCATGGAGTGAATGGAGATGAATTGAATGAAGTGAATGAAGGTTGAATTGCATGGAGTGAATGGGAGTGAATTGCATAGAATGAATAGAGATGAATTGAATGAAGTGAATGGAGGTTGAATTGCATGAAGTGAATGAATTTGAATTGCATGGAGTGAATGGGAGTGAATTGCATGGAGTGAATGGGAGTGAATTGCATGGAGTGAATGGATAGAGAGGTAACTTGAAAAGGATGGATGAAAGAAGAAGGAATCATTAAATTGTATTAAAATGAATGGATGAATTGATGGATGAATTGATGGATGGATGAATTGATGGATGGATGGATATATGGATGGATGAATGGATGGATGAATGAATGGATGGATGGATGGAAGGATGAATGGATGGATGAATGAATGGATAGGTGAATGAATGGATGAATGGATGGATGGATGGATGGATGGATGGAGGCATGGATGCATGAATAGATGGATGGATGAATGGATAGATGGATGAATGGATGGATGGGAGAAGATCTAATGAACGATAGAACGACTAGACAGCTGTTTTGAAAGAAATGAAGAAATAAAAAAAAGATAAAAGAAATAAATGAAGAGATAAAAAAACAAATTAAAGGAATAAATTAAAAGATTATAAATAGAAAGAATATTGGAAAATAAAAAAATAATGAAAAAGGGGAGGGTGAGTGGAAAAGGATGGGGGGAAGAAGAAAGGAGGGGGGGGGATGGAAGAAAAGGGGGGGAAGGGGATGGAAGAAGAGGGGGGGGGATGGAAGAAGAAGGGGGGGGGGATGGAAAAAGAGGGGGGGGAGATGGAAGAAGAAGTGGGGGGGGGTGGAAAAAAAGGGGGGGATGGAAGAGCGGGATGAGAGAAGGGTGGAAGAAAATTGGGGACAAATGAAAGAGAAAAAGAATGGAAAAAAAAGAAGAAAACTTGATAAAAAAAAACCTGTATAATAGAAGGATGGATGGAAAAATGGATAGAAAAATGAGTGGATGGATAGATGGAAGGATGGACGGATGGATGAGTGGAAAGGTGAAGAGAGAAATGGACGTAGGAAAAAGTGAAGGATGAATGAAAAGATGGATGAGTGGATGAATGGTTGAATGGATGAGAAGATGGATGGGAAGATGGATGGAAAAATGGATGGATGGATGGATGGATGGAAGGATGGATGGATGGATGGATGGATGGATGGATGGATGGATGGATGGATGGATGGATGGATGGATGAATGGATGGATAGATGGATGGATGGATGGATGGATGGGTGGATGGATGGAAAGATGGATGGAAAGATGGATGGATGGATGGATGGATGAATGGATGGGAAAATGGATGGGAAGATGGATGGAAAAATATATGGAAGGATGGATGGAAGGAAGAGTGGGAGGATGAGTAGGGCAATGAATCATTTAATTTCGTGATTGTTGTCCCATGTCACGCATGGAAGCTCTCGTGAGTGATTGCTGCACCACTCCACTCTTCCACCACTCCACCATTCCATCCTCCACCACTCCACCATTCCACCATTCCATCCTCCACCACTCCACTCCTCCACCATTCCATCCTCCACCACTCCACCACTCCACCGTTCCACCACTCCACCACTCCACCACTCCACCACTCCACTCCTCCACCACTCCACCACTCCACCACTCCACCATTCCATCCTCCACCACTCCACCACTCCACCGTTCCACCACTCCACCACTCCACCACTCCACCACTCCACCACTCCACCACTCCACCACTCCACCACTCCACCACTCCACCACTCCACCACTCCACCACTCCACCACTCCACCACTCCACCACTCCACCACTCCACCACTCCACCACTCCACCACTCCACCATTCCACCACTCCACCATTCCACCACTCCACCACTCCACCACTCCACTCCTCCACTCCACCACTCCACCACTCCACCACTCCACCACTCCACCACTCCACCACTCCATCATTCCAACATTCCACCACTCCACCACTCCACCACTCCACCACTCCACCACTCCACCACTCCACAGAGTTTCAAGGTGCACAAGCTACAACAACAAAACCAACCAACCCTGCGTGCAAATACACTCACGCCAATGATAATACAATCACAACAGACCATACAATTAACAAGAGACAATACAATAAACATAAAAACAATCAAAAACGCTACAATGAACAAAAATACAAACAACACAACAACAACAACACAACATCAACACGACATCAAAACATTGAGAAGACTGTTGCAAAATATCAACAACAACAAAAACAAAAACAACAACAACAACAAAAACAACCAAAACAAGAAAAACAACAACAACAAAAACAATTAAAAACAACAATACAGTGACGTCACCTTATCAAATGCTGCTTGAGAGAGCCTCCAGGAACATACTCCATCACGAAATACAACTGTTTCTGTTGTGTCATTATGACGTCATGAAGAAGAGGAAAAAGAAGAAGAAGAAGAAGAAGAAGAAGAAGAAGAAGAAGAAGAAGAAGAAGAAGAAGAAGAAGAAGAAGAAGAAGAAGAAGAAGAAGAAGAAGAAGAAGAAGAAGAAGAAGAAGAAGAAGAAGAAGAAGAAGAAGAAGAAGAAGAAGAAGAAGAAGAAGAAGAAGAAGAAGAAGAAGAAGAAGAAGAAGAAGAAGAAGAAGAAGAAGAAGAAGAAGAAGAAGAAGAAGAAGAAGAAGAAGAAGAAGAAGAAGAAGAAGAAGAAGAAGAAGAAGAAGAAGAAGAAGAAGAAGAAGAAGAAGAAGAAGAAGAAGAAGAAGAAGATAATGATGAGAAACCACCATATCCTCCCCAACTTCCTCTAACCTTCGTTTCTTCCAAAAACCCAGAATCCATTCAAGCCTTCCAAAATCCACCACCCCCAATCTTCTCCCCTTTCAACCCCAATAATTTATCAGAACCCACCCACTTTTCCACCCAACCCCTTAAAATATACTCTTTCAAGATCCCAATTTCCCCCCCCCCTCCCTTTTCAAACCCCCCCTCCCCATCCTCCAAAGCCCACCCAACACCTAACCATCCACCCTCCAAAACCCACCCAAAATCTAACCATCCACCCTCCAAAACCCACCTAACACCTATTCCCCCCAACTTCCCCCAAATCCACCCAACCCCCCCCCCCCCCCCCATACGGAATCCTGCATAAAGTCATGCATGTTAACGTAGAAGGGATGCTTGTTCTCGGCCAAAATGCTGAAGACGGTCTTCATACGGCAGCTGCGTGACGTGGCGCACTCCTTGCGGCACACCGCCTTGACAACGTACCTGTTGCCCGTGATGTTGCTTGTCACAAGCACCAGCTGGGGTGGTTGGTGGGGGTTTTTTGGAGGGTGGTTGGTGGGGTTTTTGGTGGGGGATTTTGTTAGGGGTTTTTGGTGGGGCTTTTGGTGAGTTTTTTAGTGGGGGTTTTAAGTGGGGGTTTCTGGTGGGGTTTCTGGTGGGGTTTTTGGTGGGGCTTTTGGTGGGGGTTTTAAGTGGGGGTTTCTGGTGGGGGTTTTTGGTGGGGGTTTCTGGTGGGGGTTTTTGATGGGGGTTTATTGGGGGAAAGGTGTTTTGGGGTGTTTTTATTGGATGAGAGTGTTTGTATTGGGTGGAGTGTTTTTTGGGGGTGGGGTGTTTTTCGGGGTGAGTTGTTGGGGATTTTTCAGGAGGAGGTTGTAGGGTGTTTCTATTGAGTAGCGTGTTTATTGGGTGGGTTGGAAGGGCTCGTGTTGGGTTGGGAGTAGGCTGGGATTTGTGTGATGGAAAAAATGTTGGGGAATGTTGTGAAATGTTAAAAAATGTTGTAGAATGTTGAAAAATGTTGTATAAATGTTGTAAAATGTTGTAGAATGTTGAAAAATGTTGTAGAAATGTTGTAAAATGTTGTAGAATGTTGAAAAATGTTGTAGAAATGTTGTAAAATGTTGTAAAATGTTGTAAAATGTTTTAGAAATGTTGTAAAATGTTTTAGAAATGTTGTAAAATGTTTTAGAAATGTTGTAGAATGTTGTAACATGTTTCAGAAATGTTTTAAAAATGTTGTGGAATGTTGGAAATGTTGTAGAGATTTGAAAAATGTTATAGAATGTTGGAAATGTTGTAAAGATTTGAAAAAGGTTGTAGAATGTTGGAAATGTTGTAGAGATTTGAAAAATGTTGTAGAATGTTGGAAATGTTGTAGAGATTTGAAAAATGTTGTAGAATGTTGGAAATGTTGTAGAGATTTGAAAAATGTTGTAGAATGTTGGAAATGTTGTAAAGATTTGAAAAATGTTGTAGAATGTTGGAAATGTTGTAGAGATTTGAAAAATGTTGTAGAATGTTGGAAATGTTGTAGAGATTTGAAAAATGTTGTAGAATGTTGGAAATGTTGTAGAGATTTGAAAAATGTTGTAGAATGTTGGAAATGTTGTAGAGATTTGAAAAATGTTGTAGAATGTTGGAAATGTTGTAGAGATTTGAAAAATGTTGTAGAATGTTGGAAATGTTGTAGAGATTTGAAAAATGTTGTAGAATGTTGGAAATGTTGTAGAAATTTGAAAAATGTTGTAGAATGTTGGAAATGTTGTAGAAATTTGAAAAATGTTGTAGAATGTTGGAAATGTTGTAGAGATTTGAAAAATGTTGTAGAATGTTGGAAATGTTGTAGAGATTTGAAAAATGTTGTAGAATGTTGGAAATGTTGTAGAGATTTGAAAAATGTTGTGGAATGTTGTAGAACATTGTGGAAGACGTTGGAAGAGGCATCCACTAACCTCGCTGAAGCAGCCCTTGGACAACATTCTTTCTAGAACAAAGTTTCCGACGTAGTTGTTTCTTTCGGGTGTCTCATGGCTGAATACTTCGTTGTGAGTGTCGTTGTGTGTGTTGTTGTACGTGTTGTTGTGTTTGTCGTTGTATGCGTTGTTGTATGTATCGTTGTATGCGTTGTTTTGTTTGTCGTTGTATGCGTTGTTGTATGTATCGTCGTATGCATTGTTGTGCGTGTTGTTGGGTCTTTTATTGTATGCGTTGTTGTATGTATTGTGTTTGTTGTTGTGTGGGTTGTTGTATGTATTGTGTGTGTCGTTGAGTGTATTGTGTGGGTTATTGTGTGGGTTATTGTGTGTGTTGTTGTGTGTGTTGTGTGGGTTGTTGTGTGTGTTGTGTGGGTTGTTGTGTGTGTTGTTGTGTGTGTTGTGTGTGTTGTGTGTGTTGTTGTGTGGGTTGTTGTGTGGGTTGTTGTGTGGGTTGTTGTGTGTGTTTTGAATTTCCTTTTTGGCCTCTTGCACCATCCTTTCAAATTCCTCACTCACACTGAGCTTCTGGCAGCTTTCAACAAACGACCTCTCCTTGTCCGGGTCATCACGTGTGTCAACGTTGCTGGTCCTCATTGGAGGTTTTCCAGCTTTTTCACCCCACTCTCTTCCACGTGTTTCTAACCTTTCCAAGCCGTCATCTTCTTCTTCATCCTCCTCATCTTCCCCACCTCGCTTCCCATCCCCCCTACCATTTGAATTCTTTGCTGCTTGTATGTCTTCCGTTGTCTGCCAACTCTTCATCCCCCCTCCATCCTCCTTCACCCAACTCTTCATCCCCCCTCCATCCCCCTTCACCCTACTCTTCATCCCCCCTCCATCCCCCTTCACCCAACTCTTCACCCCACCCCCATCCTCCTTCACCCAACTCTTCACCCCCCCTCCATTTCCCCCCACCCAACCCTTTAATCCACCCCATTTCGTTCCATCTTCTTTTCCCCTATCTCCTCTACCCCTCCCCCAATCACCCCTCTGCACCCCAAAGTGTTCAACTCTGTCGAAATCCTCCTTCTGCCCTTTGATGGGGAAACTCTTGGTGTTGTAGCTAGTGCTGTTGTGTTTGTTGTTGTAGCTAGTACTGTTGTATTTGTTGTTGTAGGAGTCATTGTTGTATTTGTTGTTGTTGTATTTGTTGTTGTAAGAGTCATTGTTGTCTTTGTTGCTGCTGTATTTGTTGTTGGTGTATTTGTTGTTGTTTAATTTGTTGTTGTTAAATTTGTTGTTGTAGTATTCATTGTTGTATTTGTTGTTGTTGTAATCTTTGTTGTATTCAATGTTGCATTTGTTGTAGTCGTTGTTGCACCTCTCAGCTACAACATTGTTTTGGTTGCAACAATATTCGCTAGAAAAACGATTTTTGTAGGGATATGATTGGTTGGAGTTAACGTCAAGATGATTTGCGTTGCTATGGCGACATTCTGAGCGGTGTTGGAGTGAAGATGCGTTGTTGATGTTGTTGTGGTCTTTGTTGATGTTGTTGTGGTCTTTGTTGATGTTGTTGTAGTCTTTGTTGATGTTGTTGTAGTCTTTGTTGATGTTGTTGTGGTCTTTGTTGATGTTTTTGTGGTTTTTGTGGTTGTGTTGGCAGTTGCATGAAACATCACGTGGTGTGGTGTTAAAATCCGCATCACCAGAAGATGGGTCACGTTGTTTGGGGAGGTTTTTTTGGGGGGGTGGCAGAGGAGGGGGTAGAGTGGGTGATAAGACACTCGTGGCTTGAGAGGGACCCTCCAGGGAGGCCAACAGAGAAGAGTTTTTGAGGTCTTCCAAGTGTCGTTGTTTTGATCTCTTCTCTTCCTCCTTCACCCTCCTCGCCTCCTCTAGGCCCCTCAATGACCTTTCCACCTCTTTCCTCCTCTTATGCATCCCTTCCCCCTTTCTCCATAACCCTCCTAACTCCTTCCTCTTCTCCTTCATCTTGTTCGCCTGCTTCTCTTTCGCTTGCTTTATCTCTTTATCCATCTTCGAACAATCCTTCTCCATTTTTTTGATATTCTTCTGCAACTCAGAAATCTGCTTTTTCGCCATTTTTTCCATCTGGTTTTCCACCTTCACCTTACTCTCCAACAACTGTCGTTCTTTGTTCGTTTCTAACTTCACTTTTTGTTCCTTTTCCGCTATTTCTCGTTTCAGTTCTCTGTCCTGCTGACATCTCACACCGCCCAACTTGGCCAAGTTCATTTTGAGGTCAGCCAACTGACCCTGCAGGTGCACTATGTCTCTGTCTGGAATGTCAACACGCGAGTTGCCTGGGGGGGTGGTGATGAGGAGGGGTGGGTAGTGAAAGAGTGGGGTGGGTGGTGAAAGAGTGGGGTGGTGAAAGGGTGGGGTGGTTAAAGGAGGGTGGTGATGAGGTGGGGTGGTGAAGGAGTGGAGTTGTGAGGGGAGGGATGGTTGAAGGGGGTGGCGTGAAGGGAGGGGTAGTGAGAAGGTAGAGTGGTTTATGGGTGGGTAAATCTTTGGAGAAAGGGTAGAGTTCCAAGGACGGGTTGTGAGGGGTGAGGAACCGATTTTTAAAGGGGGAAAAAGCTGTGATAGGAGGCGAGTGATGGATTGTGGAGGTTTGTGGAAAAAATGGTGAAGGAATCGCTAGAAGATGGGGGTTTGTGAAGAATGGTGAACGAATGAGGACGAGGGGGGAAGGGGGGGGGGTGGAGAACGGTGAATTAAAAAAAAGAAGACTTCGGGATGAATTCAGGTGAATTTGAAGTGTGAATTTGAGAAAGCTTTGGTAGAAATTTGATACAAACCTATCAAGACTCCCTTCTCGTCGGTGTCAAAAGGTCTTTTGTGGTCACTGTGGAGTGGCTGGTGCGTCAGAGGTGGCAGTGGTTGGTGTCTTTGAGGCTGCTTTGAGTGGTGGCGAGGCTGTGTGGCGGTGGCCACCGAGGGTAGAGTAAAGTCTTGAGGTTCTTGTAGCCAATTCATGGTGGCTGTGTAGCTTTGGAGGTTGTGGGTGATTGTGTGGTCGTGGTAGCTGTAGTTGTGTGGCTGTGGTGGCTGTAGTTGTGTGGCTGTGGTGGCTGTAGTTGTGTGGCTGTAGTTGTGTGGCTGTAGTTGTGTGGCTGTGATGGCTGAAGTTGTGTGGCTGTAGTTGTGTGGCTGTAGTTGTGTGGCTTTAGTTGTGTGGCTGTAGTTGTGTGGCTGTAGTTGTGTGGCTGTGTAGCTGTCTTGAAAGCAAGTATTGTTGTGGTTTCACGTGGAGGATCTAAGTCTTTGAGAGGCTTCGATTGGACCCAAAGGTTTATACAAGAGATTATCCCAAAAAAAAAAAATCCTGACAAGGAAAAACTTAGTTTGGATGTATATTCACATTTTTTGAAGAATATCCAAGATTTGTTATTTAAAAGTTGAAATTATTAAAAAAAAATTTTTTTTTTAATTAAAAAAAAATATTTTTTAATTATTTTTGAATGAATTCCATTGAGGAATATTTTTTTAAATTAAGTTTTAAAATTAATTTTTAAATAATTTTAAATATTTAATATTAAAATAATTTTAAATATTAATATAAAAATAATTTTAAATATTAATATAAAAAAATTAATTTTTAATATTAATAAAAAAATTATTTTTTTTAAATTTTTTGAAAGTTTCTTTGCTCATCAACTCCAATATCCTCACAGACACGTCTGGAGCTCTCTTCAAATCCCAAATTATGTGCTGCTTAATTTTTTATTTTATATTTCCAAATTTTGACACTTCTCACGTCTGAAAACGTCTGCGGAAGTTTTGGCGGGTGATTTAGAAGGATGACGATGAAGTTGTGAATAGAAATAATAATAATATAATAATAATATAAATAAAAATAAGAATAGTAATAATAATAACAATAATAATAATAATAATAATAATAATAATAAATAATAATAATAATAATAATAATAATAATAATAATAATATTAAAATAATAATAATAATAAAAATAAAAATAATAATAATAATAATAATAATAATAATAATAATAATAATAATAATAATAATAATAATAAAATAATAATAATAATAATGATGATGATAAAAGTGAAAATTATTTCGTTTACTATCAGTATTATTTATATTTATAATCCTCATAATAATATTATTTCAAACCAATTTTTTTTAAAAGTTAACCTTCACAAATCAATAATAGTTGGCAGGGTTTGATCAAACAAACTTTTAAATTAGTTTTTTAAATTTAAAAAAAAAATGAAATGGATTTGGGGGGGAGGGGGGGTTGGTGGGGGGGGGAGGAGGGGAGTTGGTGGGGGAGGGGGGGTTGGTGGGGGAAGGGGGGTTGGTGGAGGGGGGAGGAGGGGAGTTGGTGGGGGAGGGGGGGTTGGTGGGGGAGGGGGGGTTGGTGGAGGGGGGAGGAGGGGAGTTGGTGGGGGAGGGGGGGTTGGTGGGGGAGGGGGGGTTGGTGGGGGAGGGGGGGTTGGTGGGGGAGGGGGGGTTGGTGGGGGAGGGGGGGTTGGTGGGGGAGGAGGGGTTGGTGGGGGAGGGGGGGTTGGTGCCGAGGAGCACGGCTGTTTTTAACTTCTTTGCTATCATTTACTTCTTTTTTTGAATTAAAAATTAAAATAAATTTAAAAAATAAAAATTTGAATAAATTAATAAATAAATAAAATTAAAATAATATTAATAATAATTAAAAATATTTTATTTAGAAAATAATTAAAAGTAATTTAAAAAAAAAAATTAAAAAAATCAATAAAAACACAAATTATAATCCAGATGTTAGCTTTATATAAATGATTTTTTCACATTTGAAAATTCAAATAATTTTTTTTTAAATTTAAAAAAATAAATTAAAATTTTTTTTATTTTAAAAATTTATTTTAATTGAAAATTTTGATTAAAGTTATTAGAAATATTATTAATAATATTAATAAAATATTATTAATAATATTAATGAAATATTATTAATAATATTAATGAAATATTATTAATAATATTAATGAAATATTAATAATAATATTAATGAAATATTATTAATAATATTAATGAAATATTATTAATAATATTAATGAAATATTAATAATAATATTAATGAAATATTATTAATAATACTAATAAAATATTATTTATAATATTAATAAAATATTATTAATAATATTAATAAAATATTATTAATAATATTAATAAAATATTATTAATAATATTAATGAAATATTATTAATAATATTAATAAAATATTATTAATAATATTAATAAAATATTATTAATAATATTAATGAACTATTACTAATAATATTAATGAAATATTATTAATAATATTAATGAAATATTATTAATAATATTAATGAAATATTATTAATAATATTAATGAAATATTATTAATAATATTAATGAAATATTATTAATAATATTAATGAAATATTATTAATAATATTAATGAAATATTAATAATAATATTAATGAAATATTATTAATAATACTAATAAAATATTATTTATAATATTAATAAAATATTATTAATAATATTAATAAAATATTATTAATAATATTAATAAAATATTATTAATAATATTAATAAAATATTATTAATAATATTAATGAAATATTATTAATAATATTAATGAAATATTATTAATAATATTAATGAAATATTATTAATAATATTAATGAAATATTATTAATAATATTAATGAAATATTATTAATAATATAAATGAAATATTAATAATAATATTAATGAAATATTATTAATAATACTAATAAAATATTATTTATAATATTAATAAAATATTATTAATAATATTAATAAAATATTATTAATAATATTAATAAAATATTATTAATAATATTAATAAAATATTATTAATAATATTAATGAAATATTATTAATAATATTAATAAAATATTATTAATAATATTAATAAAATATTATTAATAATATTAATAAAATATTATTAATAATATTAATGAAATATTATTAATAATATTAATGAAATATTATTAATAATATTAATAATTATTTTGAAAATAATTTTAAATTTACGAAATTAACTTTTAGGCGTTTCAAAGATACTAAATATTTTTTGCTTTTAAAACAATGGGATTTCTTTCAAGTATTTTCAAACGTTGGTGCCAATTATTTTGCGAAGAGAAAAAGAGAGAAGTTGAAGGAAAAGAGAGAGGAGGAAGAAAAGGAGAGAGGAGGAGGAAAAAGAGAGAGGAGGAAGAAAAGGAGAGAGAGGTGGAAAAGAGAAGAGAGGAGGAAGAAAAAGAGAGAGGAGGAAGAGAAAAAGAGAGAAGTTGAAGAAAAAGAGAGAGGAGGAAGAAAAGGAGAGAGAAGAAAAAGAAGGAGAGAGAGGTGGAAGAAAAAGAGAGAGGAGGAAGAAAAGGAGAGAGAGGTGGAAAAGAGAAGAGAGGAGGAAGAAAAAGAGAGAGGAGGAAGAGAAAAAGAGAGAAGTTGAAGAAAAAGAGAGAGGAGGAAGAAAAGGAGGGAGAGGTGGAAGAAAAGGAGAGAGGTGGAAGAAAAAGAGAGAGGAGGAAGAGAAAAAGAGAGAAGTTGAAGAAAAAGAGAGAGGAGGAAGAGAAGAAGAGAGAGGTGGAAGAAAAGGAGAGAGGTGGAAGAAAAAGAGAGAGGAGGAAGAGAAGGAGAGAGGTGGAAGAGAAAAAGAGAGAAGTTGAAGAAAAAGAGAGAGGAGGAAGAGAAGAAGAGAGAGGTGGAAGAAAAGGAGAGAGGTGGAAGAAAAAGAGAGAGGAGGAAGAGAAGGAGAGAGGTGGAAGAAAAGGAGAGAGGTGGAAGAAAAAGAGAGAGGAGGAAGAGAAGGAGAGAGGAGTTGGGGAAAAAGAGATACGAGTGATGGAGGGAGGATGGAGTGATGGAGGGAGGATGGAGTGATGGAGGGAGGATGGAGGGATAAAGGGAAGAGAGAGTGATGGGGAGAGGATGGAAAGAAGGAAAGAAAGATGGAGTGATGGAAGGAGAATGGAAGGAATAAAGGAGGTGGAATGATGAAGGAAGGATGGAATGATGGAGGAAGGATGGAATGATGGAGGGAGGATGGAATGATGGAAGGAGGATGGAGTGATGGAGGGAGGATGGAGTGATGGAGAGAGGATGGAGTGATGGAAGGAGGATGGAATGATGGAGGGAGGATGGAGTGATGGAGAGAGGATGGAATGATGGAAGGAGGATGGAGTGATGGAGGGAGAATGGAGTGATGGAGGGAGGATGCATTTTTGGAGAGAGGATGGAGTGATGGAAGGAGGATAGAATGATGGAGAGAGGATGGAGTGATGAAGGAAGGATGGCGGGATGGAGGGAGGATGGAATGAGGGACGAGTGATGGAGGGATAGAGGGAAGATGGAGTGATGGAGGGAGGATGGAGTGATGGAGGGAGGATGAAGTGATGGAGAGAGGATGGAGTGATGGAGTGATGGAGGGAGGATGGAGTGATGGAGGGAGGATGGAAGGATGGAAGGAAGATGGAGTGATGGAGGGAGGAAAAGACAATAAAGGAGAAAAATCAAAAGAAAACTCACCCACACAACAACATTCGAAGGCGACAGGACCGTTAGAGCTGTTTGTAAACAAGGCCCTGACGTCATGATCCTTAAAAGTTAATTCAAAGCGACTTTTTATTCATGGCTCTGTTCCGTTGGGCGCTATGTTGAGGTAAACAACTCAATAGTTTTAAAGAATATAATCCAGTCTAATCTCGTCTAATCTCGTCTAATCTCGTCTAATCTCGTCTAATCCAGTCTAATCTCGTCTAATCTCGTCTAATCTCGTCTAATCCAGTCTAATCTCGTCTAATCTTGTCTAATCTCTTCTAATCCAGTCTAATCTCGTCTAATCTTGTCTAATCCAGTCTAATCTCGTCTAATCTCGTCCAATTCAGTCCAATCCAGTCTAATCTCGTCTAATCTCGTCTAATCTCGTCTAATCTCGTCTAATCTCGTATAATCTCGTCTAATCCAATCTAATTTCGTCTAATCTCTTCTAATCCAGTCTAATCTCGTCTAATCTCTTCTAATCTCATCTAATCTCTTCTAATCTCGTCTAATCTCGTCTACTCTCGTCTAATCCAGTCTAATCTCGTCTAATCTCGTCTAATCTTTTCTAATCCAGTCTAATCTCGTCTAATCTCGTCTAATCACGTCTAATCTTTTCTAATCTCGTCTAATCTTTTCTAATCTCTTGTAATCTAATCAAAGCTTTTATGAAGCAGTTTGTTCAAAGGCGCTCCAAGCGGTTCTACTCGCTGAAGGCTACTAGGTGACTAAGCCACTCTAGCACGGCATCTGTTCTTTACTTGAATTAGTATTATAGTACTACTACTACTACTACTACTACTACTACTACTACTACTACTACTACTACTACTACTACTACTACTACTACTACTACTACTACTACTACTACTACTACTACTACTACTACTACTACTACTACTACTACTACTACTACTACTACTACTACAACTACTACTACTACTACTACTACTACTACTACTACTACTACTACTACTACTACTACTACTACTACTACTACTACTACTACTACTACTACTACTACTACTACTACTACTACTACTACTACTACTACTACTACTACTACTACTACTACTACTACTAATACTACTACTACTACTACTACTACTACTACTACTACTACTACTAC
>OX387260.1:1362344-1364844 GCA_947562095.1 Branchellion lobata
ATAATAATAATAATAATAATAATAATAATAATAATAATAATAACAATAATAACAATAATAACAATAATAATAATAATAATAATGAAATAATTGATAAAAATATTTTTTTTTAAATAAATGATAAAACTAATAAAAATAAAAATAATAATAATAAAAATAAGACTTCAATAAACTTTCAAACACAAATTGAATTCACTTTTAAACATAAATTTAATTCACTTTTACACGCCACTCCCCTCTTACGCACTCCCCAAATAGTCACGTGAGCATCATTCCTCCCACACAACCTTGAGGTCTTCTGACCACACAAGGTTGAGGTCCTCTGACCACACAAGGTTGAGGTCCTCTGACCACACAAGGTTGAGGTCTTCTGACCACACAAGGTTGAGGTCCTCTGACCACACAATCTTGAGGTCCTCTGACCACACAAGGTTGAGGTCCTCTGACCACACAAGGTTGAGGTCCTCTGACCACACAAGGTTGAGGTCCTCTGACCACACAACCTTGAGGTCCTCTGACCACACAAGGTTGAGGTCCTCTGACCACACAAGGTTGAGGTCCTCTGACCACACAAGGTTGAGGTCCTCTGACCACACAAGGTTGAGGTCCTCTGACCACACAAGGTTGAGGTCCTCTGACCACACAACCCTGAGGTCCTCTGACCACACAAGGTTGAGGTCCTCTGACCACACAAGGTTGAGGTCCTCTGACCACACAAGGTTGAGGTCCTCTGACCACACAAGGTTGAGGTCCTCTGACCACACAAGGTTGAGGTCCTCTGACCACACAAGGTTGAGGTCCTCTGACCACACAACCCTGAGGTCCTCTGACCACACAACCCTGAGGTCCTCTGACCACACAACCTTGAGGTCCTCTGACCACACAAGGTTGAGGTCCTCTGACCACACAAGGTTGAGGTCCTCTGACCACACAACCTTGAGGTCCTCTGACCACACAACCTTGAGGTCCTCTGACCACACAAGGTTGAGGTCCTCTGACCACACAAGGTTGAGGTCCTCTGACCACACAAGGTTGAGGTCCTCTGACCACACAAGGTTGAGGTCCTCTGAACACACAAGGTTGAGGTCCTCTGACCACACAACCTTGAGGTCCTCTGACCACACAAGGCTCTTTCATTCTTCTTCTTTTTTTTTCTTTATCGTTGAGTTTTTCTCGCTCATCCTCCTTCTATTTTTTTTTCTTTTTTTTTATTTAATTTTTTTTCTTCCATTTTTTTCTTACTTTTTTTCAATATTAGTTATGCGTCCTTTTTCCTTCCCCCTCATTGTCTCTCTAACTTTTTTTTTCAATTTTTTTCATTTTTTATTATTTTTCATACTCATTTTTTGTTCTTCTATTGTTCCGTCATTCTCTTTTCTTCCATCACTCCTTCTTTCTTCCATCATTCCTTCTTTCTTTCATCATTCCTTCTTTCTTCCATCATTCCTTCTTTCTTCCATCATTCCTTCTTTCTTCCATCATTCCTTCTTTCTTCCATCACTCCTTCTTTCTTCCATCACTCCTTCTTTCTTCCGTCATTCCTTCTTTCTTCCATCATTCCTTCTCTCTTCCATCATTCCTTTCTGTTTCCATCATTCCTTCTTTCTTCCATTTTTCCTCCTCTTTTCCATCTTTCTCTTTCCGTCATAACTCCTTTCCTTTATCATTCCATCTCTCCATCATCCATCTTGCTTCCTATCATTTTCTACTTATTTCATTATCTTCTCTTGGGCCTCCCAAAATCAATTTATTTCTGTCAAATGCTCTGGAAGATTCCACGCATGATTGAGTGAATTTGAGGAAGGCAAAAAGAGGAGGATGAGGAAGAGGAGGAGGAGGAGGAGGAGGAGGAGGAGCCAAAAGAGGAGGAGGAGGAGGAGGAGGAGGAGGAAGAGGAGGAGGAGGAGGAGGAGGAGGAGGAAGAGGAGGAGGAGGAGGAGGAGGAGTAGAAGGAGGAAAAGAAGGAGGAGAAGATGGAAGGGAAATGAAGAAAAAGAAAAAAATAAGAAAAAAAGAGGAGAAAAAAGAAGAAGTGGAGGAATAGGAATAGGTAAAAGAGGAAAAAGATGGTGGGGAATGGGGATGATGATGAAGAAGAAAAAAGAAGAAAAACAAAAAGGGGGAAAATAGAAAAGAAAGAAGAATGAAAAGGGTGGTGGAGGGTGGTGGAGAGTGGTGGAGGGTGGTGGAAGGTGGTTGAGTATGGTGGAAAATTGGGGGAAAGTGGTGGATGATGGGGAGTATAGCACTGTGCTCAAACCAGCTCATTCGTTCATCTTATCGGAGCAATCGGACGTTCATGGAGATTCGTAAATAAATTCGTTAACAGTAATTAACAGTACTGATTACTAATCCAATTATCTTTTAATTAATAGTAATTACTACTTATTAGTTAAGTTATTGATTAATTACTTGATTAATACTTCCAGTTTTATCAACAAGCTTTGACACTTCTTTTCTAGCAGAACATTTTGCTAAATATCAACTTTCACAATCACCA
>OX387260.1:1377344-1384844 GCA_947562095.1 Branchellion lobata
ACCACACCTCTTTCCTCCCACCACCCACACCACCACTCTACCACCACCCCCCTCACCACTCTTACACTACCACACCACACCCTCTTCCCCCACCCCCACAGCTACAAGCTCCTTCACGTCTACCCATCAACCCACCAACAGCAGCAACTGCTGAAGAGACTGTCGGATGAAGGGAAGGTACGGTGCCTTGTTTTTGAACATATGTATTGTATATTATATGGAGTTTATATTTTTTGTTTTGTATCTTATTGTATTGTATTTTGGTGTATTGTATTTTATTGTATTGTATCTTATTGTATTGCATTTTGGTGTATTGTATTTTATTGTATTGTATTTTATTGTATTGTATTTTGGTGTATTGTATTTTATTGTATTGTATTTTATTGTATTGTATTTTACTGTATTGTATTTTACTGTATTGTATTTTATTGTTTTGTATCTTATTGTTTTGTATTTTGGTGTATTGTATCTTATTGTATTGTATTTTATTGTATTTTATTTTACTGTATTGTATTTTCTTGTTTTTTATTTCATTGTATTGTATTGTATTTTATGGTATTGTATTGTATTGTACCGACACGTCCATGAAAAGAGAACTCAAACACGGCAAGAAATTCTATAAAATTTTGATTTTCCAGGTGGACATATGGAGGGCAGACGATGAGTCATACGACATTTTTGTAGCACCTAATTTCCTGTCCGAAATGACGTCACTGATGCAACGTGACCAACTTCCCTTCAACGTGTCGCCCATGGACGTTGCAAGGTGATAGTGGCTGTTGTTGTTGTTCTTGTGTGTTGTTTTCTGTTGTGGCAGTGTGTTGTTTGTTTTTGTTCTTTTTTTGTGGTTAAATGTAGTGGTGTTTTTGTTGTTTTTTGTGTGGAAATTCGTTGGTTTGTGGACACTATACCACACCAACCACACCACACCACACCACGCCAACCACACCACACCACACCACACCACGCCAACCACACCACACCACACCACATCACACCACACCACACCACGCCAACCACACCACACCACACCACACCACACCACGCCAACCACACCACACCACACCACACCACACCACATCACACCACACCACACCACACCACACCACACCACACCCACCACACCACACCACACCACACCACACCACACCACACCACACTACAACACACCACACCACACTACACCACACCACACCACACCACACCACACTACACCAAACCACACCACACCACACCACACCACACCACACCACACCACAACACAGAGAAGCAGCAGAAGAGTCAGAGAGACTGCAGAGCAGAAGCTCCGACTTCAACTACGACGACTTCAACGACTACCAAACGGTAATTCCCCTCCTCCCCCTCCCCCCCCCCCCCCACTCCCTCTTCTTTCTCCCCTTCCTCAAACCTTTCACCCATCCTCCTCCCCATTCCCCCTCCAACCCCTCCTTCTCCTCTCCATCCTTCCAACCACCACAACTCCCACAAGGTGGATAAGGAACTAGAAAGGCTGGCATCCCGCTGTGTCACAGGCTTCACTTGCACTCTCGACAGCATCGGCAACACCATCGAAAGCAGGCAGATCAAGAGGCTCAAGGTTGTCCGCCCTCATCCTTCCGTTCTTCCACCATTCTTCCACCATTCTTCCACCATTCTTCCACCATTCTTCCACAATTCTTCCACAATTCTTCCACCATTCTTCCACAATTCTTCCACCATTCTTCCACCATTCATCTTCCATTCTTCCACCATTTTTCCACCATTCTTCCACCATTCACCCACCATTCATCTTTCATTTTTCCACCATTCACCCACCATTCATCTTCAATTCTTCCACCATTCACCCACCATTCATCTTTCAATCTTCCACCATTTTTCCACCATTCTTCCACCATTCTTTCTCCATTCATCCCCCATTTTTCAACAAACCTCTGTTTCTCCATGCATCCACTATTCATTCTTCCACCCTTCCTCTATTCATTTTCCAATTCTTCCTTCATTCTTCCATCATTCTTCCATCATTCTTCTATCATTCTTCTATCATTCCTCCATCATTCTTCCATCATTCTTCCACCATTCTTCCACAATTCTTCCACCATTCTTCCACCATTCACCCACCATTCTTCCACCATTCTTCCACCATTCTACCACCATTCTTCCACCATTCTTCCACCATTCACCCACCATTCTTCCACCATTCTTCCACCATTCTTCCACCATTCACCCACCATTCTTCCACAATTCTTCCACAATTCTTCCACCATTCTTCCACAATTCTTCCACCATTCACCCACCATTCTTCCACCATTCACCCACCATTCATCTTCCATTCTTCCACCATTCTTCCACCATTCACCCACCATTCTTCTACAATTCTTCCACCATTCTTCCACCATTCTTCCACCATTCTTCCACAATTTTTCCACCATTCTTCCACCATTCTTCCACAATTCTTCCACCATTCTTCCACCATTCTTCCACTATTCTTCCACCATTCTTCCACCATTTTTCCACAATTCTTCCACTATTCTTCCACCATTCTTCCACAATTCTTCCACCATTCTTCCACCATTCACCCACCATTCTTCCACCATTCTTCCACCATTCACCCACCATTCATCTTTCATTTTTCCACCATTCTTCCACCATTTTTCACCATTCTTCCACCATTTTTCCACCATTCTTCCACCATTCTTTCTCCATTCAGCCCCCATTTTTCAACAAACCCATGTTTTTCCATGCATCCACTATTCATTCTTCCACCCTTCCTCTATTCATTTTCCAATTCTTCCTTCATTCTTCCATCATTCTTCTATCATTCTTCTATCATTCCCCCATCATTCTTCCATCATTCTTCCATCATTCTTCTATCATTCCTTCATCATTCTTCCATCATTCTTCTATCATTCTTCTATCATTCCTCCATCATTCTTCTATCATTCCTCCATCATTCTTCCATCATTCTTCCATCATTCTTCTATCATTCCTCCATCATTCTTCCATCATTCTTCCATCTTTCTTCTATCATTCTTCCATCATTCTTCTATCATTCTTCTATCATTCCTCCATCATTCTTCCATCATTCTTCCATCATTCTTCCATCATTCTTCCATCATTCTTCCATCATTCTTCCACGTTTTTCTTCCACTCTTTTATTTTTTCATTTTTCATTTTTTCCACCATCCCTCCCACACCCTCATCCTTTCAATATCTCCCTCCTTTCTCCTCTATCACTCTCATCCATTCACCACTCCACCCATTTCTTCTCTCCACCATTCCCCATGTTCCCCCTTCTCGCCATTTCCACCCACCTTCCCCCCCCCCCCCCCCCAGATCAGCAAAAATGGAGCAACCAACAGAACTGCCGTGTGGTTGGACGCCACCACACACGCCAGAGAATGGCTCACCACTGCTACCCTCATGAAGATCATCAAACACGTGAGTCGTTCAGTGGACGATGACGGCATTCTGCAAATCGTTACGTCATCTAGCAAATTATCACGTCATTCAACCAATTGTGACGTCATTCAACCAATTTTGACGTCATTCCACCCATTGTGACTTCATTAAACCAATTGCGACGTCATTCAACCAATTGTGACGTCATATGGAAGATGATGACGTAGTTTTGTAGATGAGGTGCTCTCAGGCATGCACTTGCGTTCTTCAAACTAAACAACTGAAAGCAAACTACGCTAAAAAAAAGCACACGTTCTAAATAAACCACACTAAAAATAACCCGCTATAAAAATTTCCCTTCTAAATATAACTTTACTAAAAATATCCATTCTCAAAATAGTCCTTCTAAAAATAGACCATTTTTGAAAAAGGTTTATTCTAAAAATAGTGCACGCTAAAAATAGATAGTGGAAAAGTATCCGAGCGACAAGGAGGTGAGGCACCTCTTGGACACGTACGACTGGTACCTCATCCCTGTGGTGAACCCTGATGGGTACATTTACAGCTGGTCTGATGGGGGAAAGGTGGGTGGGGGGGGGGGGGGGGGGGAGAAGGTGGGTGGTGGAGGAAGGATTGAAGGAGAGATTGGGGGGAAGGAGGAAGGTTGGGGGAAGGGGAGGGATGATTGGGTGAAGGGGGAGGAACGTTGTAAGCTAATTGTGGAAAGGAATTTGAAGGATGGAGGGATTCTCGTAAATTGGAATCATGGGGGGAGAGATTAGAAAGATTGTGGGAGGGTGAAAGGTGGGTGGAATGGCGTGAGTAAAAAAGGATGGTGGAAAGAGGAAGAGGGGCAGAATAATGGGAAATGGAAAAATGGTGGAGTGAGGTAAGGTGTGGTGTGGTGGAGTGGAGTGTGGTAAGGTGTGGTGTGGTGGAGTGGAGTGTAGTGGAGTAGGGTGTGGTGTGGTGGAGTGGAGTGAGGTAGGGTGTGGTCTGGTGTGGTGTAGTGTAGTGGAGTAGGGTGTGGTGTGGTGGAGTGGAGTGAGGTAGGGTGTGGTGTGGTGGATTGTAGTGTAGTGGAGTAGGGTGTGGTGTGGTGGAGTGGAGTGAGGTAGGGTGTGGTGTGGTGGATTGTAGTGTAGTGGAGTAGGGTGTGGTGTGGTGGAGTGGAATGTGGTGGAGGGAGGTGTGGTGCGGTAGAGTGGAGTGTGGTGGGGTGGGGTGAAGTGGAGTGGTGTAGTAGAGTTGTGGTGGGATGTGGTGTAGTAAAATGGTGTGTGGTGAGATGGGGTAGGGTGTAGTGAAATGGATTTCAGTGGAGTGTGGTGTGGATTTCAGTGGAGTGTGGTGTGGTAGAATGGAGTGTGGTGAGGTGAGACGAATTCCATTTCAATCAACATTTTCATCCCTTCAGCACCGCATGCACCGCAAAAACATGAGAGTAACAAGGACACCCGGTTGCTATGGAGTTGATCTCAACAGGAACACTGAGCACGCCTGGGCTAGTAAGTTGGAAGAGGAAGAAGAGGAGGAGGAGGAAGAAGAAGAGGAAAAGAAGGAGGAGGAGGAAAAGGAGGAGGAGGAGGAGGAGGAGGAGGAGGAGGAGGAGGAGGAGGAGGAGGAGGAGGAGGAAGAGAAGGAGGAGGAGGGGGAGAAGGAGGAGGAGGAGAAGGAAGAGGAAGAGAAGAAGGAGAAAAAAAAAGAAAAGATGAGAAAAAAAAAACAAAAAAAAGAAGAAGGAGGATAAACAGAAAGCTGGTTGGTTGTTGTACACACACCAACACACACACCCCTCCTCCTCCCACATACGTTCACTTTCTTCGCCACACAAACACCTCTCACCCCCCAACTGTCTACCCACCCCATCCCCAGCCCCCGGTTCCACTGGCGAAGATTGCGCTCAGACCTTCCACGGATTGAGCGCCGCATCAGAACCGGAAACGGAAGCCCTGCAACGCTCCTTCCAACTTCTTCGCTCCTCCCTCACTCACGTTATCTCTATCCACGCCTATGGTTTGTTTCAAGGCTATCATGATGATTTTTATTATTGTTATTATTATTTATGTTGTTTTTTATTTTATTTTCATTGTATTTATTTTTCTTTGGTTTTTTCAGATTTATTTAATTAAGTTATTTTCATTTATTTGGGATTTTTTTCAGTTTTCTCACCCTTCATCCATCCATCCACTCCCCCCTTTCCATCCATCCACTCCTCCCTTTCCATCCATCCACTCTTCCCTTTCCATCCATCCACTCCTCCCTTTCCATCCATCCACTCTTCCCTTTCCATCCATCTACTCCTCCTTCTATTCATCCACCCCATTTCTTAACTATCATCCCTTTTTTTACATCTTTTTTGCCATAGTCTTCAGTGAAGCAAATCCAAACAAACGCTGGAAATGGCACAGAACAGAGCGAACAATCAAAATGAAAGAAAAAAATTAAGATCAACAATGACTGAATGTCATAAGAACTGTCAGCTCTTATGACATCTACTCTCTATTTCTCTATTCCTATCCATCCATCTCCCACTCTCCCATCCACCCACCCGCCCATTCATCTATCTTTTCATTCATTCAACCTTCCATCCATCCATCCATTCAACCTTCCATCCATCCATCCATTCAACCCTCCACCCATCTATCCATTCAACCCTCTATCCATCCATCCATCCATCCATTCAACCCTCCATCCATCCATCCATCCATTCAACCTTCCATCCATCCATCCATTCAACCTTCCATCCATCCATCCATTCAACCCTCCACCCATCCATCCATTCAACCCTCTATCCATCCATCCATCCATTCAACCCTCCACCCATCCATCCATTCAACCCTCTATCCATCCATCCATCCATCCATCCATTCAACCCTCCATCCATCCATCCATTCAACCCTCCATCCATCCATCCATTCAACCCTCTATCCATCCATCCATCCATCCATTCAACCCTCCATCCATCCATCCATTCAACCCTCCATCCATCCATCCATTCAACCCTCCATCCATCCATCCATTCAACCCTCCATCAATCCACCACTCCCAGGCAGCTACTGGCTCACCCCCTACGGCAACCTTGACCCCAAAACCGGACGGTGCTTCCAGTCCAAAGATGACCCAGAATCGGTGACCCATTAAATTATAATTTACTGTTATCAATTAAGTAACAAACAATAAATGAAAATTATCATTATTATTATTATTATTATTATCATTATTATTATTATTATTATTATTATTATTATTATTATTATTATTATTATTATTATTATTATTATTATTATTATTATTATTATTATTATTATTATCATTATTTGTACTATTATTATTATCATTATTAGTATTATTTTACTAGTATTATTATTATTTATATTATTATTATTATTTTACTATTATTATTATTATTATCATTCAATTTATTATTATTTAATTCATTTTTTAATTGTTAATTAATTAATAAAAAGTTAATTACTCAAATAATTGTTGACACCGCCACCAGATCAGGGTGGCCAATGCAGCAGCAGACGCCATCGAGAGGGTTTACGCCACCAAGTGGAAGAGAGGACCTTCTTGTAGCACTATCTGTGCGTGTGTTTGTGTGTGTTTGTGCGTGTTTTTGTGTGTGTGTGCGTGTGTGTTTTTGTGTGTGCGTATGCGTATATGTATTTGCGTCTTTCAGACCTTATGAGTGTACGTGTGAGCTTTCGTATACTTCTCAGGTGTATAGGTGTGTGTGCACCCAATCACCAAATCCACAATAACACCACACAGACTTCTCGTCAGGACTCATAGTTGACTACGCCAAGGGCATTGCAGGCATCCAGTACGGAGCGGTCCCTGAGGTCAGGGGTTCAAGTTTCATCGTGCCCCCTTCCCAAATTGAGTTGTCCTTCAAGGAAATATGGGCCGGTGTGTATGCTTCTACGAGGGCCATTGAGAAGAAATAAGAAAATGAAAAAAAATAGAAAAATTGGAAAAAAGATAAAAAGCAAAAATATAAAAAATGAAAATAAATTTTGAAAATTGAAGGAGGTCGACAGAAAAATTGACGAAAATTATTCTTTAAAATTCTGGAAGGGAGTCCATTTGTAGAAT
>OX387260.1:1392344-1394844 GCA_947562095.1 Branchellion lobata
ATCCTGGGCTGTGTACAGGAAAGCTGCATAGGCGGGAAATATTCGCTAATTATTTTCCAAATGTTGAAAAATTTTGATAATAATTATTATTAATTAATGTTTAATTAATTAATTAAATTAATTAATAATTATTAATTAATCATTATTCATTATTAATTAATGTTTTAATGGACTTTTGTAAAATTATTTTTTCTGAAACAATAGTCGCTATCACAAACCGACAACAGAAAGAAGGCTGAGAATGATGAAGATGAACTCTTCAAAATAGAGATAGCACAAATAAAAGATTACCATAAATCCGGGACATTGTGTCCACAAGTAGGCAAGAATTGATTTTATTTTTTGGATAATTCTGCTCATTTTCAAAAACTTGAGACCAATTTTCGAATCAGTTGATTGGATGTTGTACGGGAATTCCAAAGTTGTCAAATTGTCTTTTTCTTGGCAAGATGCTTGTTCTATCAATGCATTTTTATCGTTTTCTTCATCTGCCATTTTAAAATCTTAAACTTAAATATAAATAGTTTTCGGATCATAGGTTTTTTTTTAAGTTTAAACACACGTTAATAAAATGTAGTTGAAATCCGCCTAGTTTTTCGTTACAAACCACGGGGTATTGACAAAAAATTTTGTTTATATGTTACGATGAGGAAGTAACCATAGACTATATTCGTTTATTTTTGTTTTTAAAATTATTTTTATGAACAATTTCAAATTTAAAACTTTACATATAAATTCAGTAAATACACTATTCAAAAATTAAGTTTTGTACTTGCTTCTAAGGCTCGAATTATTCACTGTCATCTTGACTTTTTAAGATTATTATTTTTTCATTTACCAAACAAGGCTTCAAGAATTGAAAGGTTTTTTTCATTAAAAAAAAACAGAAAACAAACAAATGATAAAAGAAATGGTAAAGAATTGTGGAATGATTTCTTCTGACGGGTTTTCCTGTCAATGTGGGACGGATGAAGAAGAAAAGGTTCTTGAACAGTTTGCAACCAGCGTTATACCAAAGCTCTGATTAGAAACGAAATTTTTTGTTGATCCTTACAACATGGCCATTTTATCAGAATGAAACATCTTCCAATCGTTATACGACTGAACTATACATTTTAAAAAATAATTTATTTTTTCTATAATCATTTTTGCTTTTTTTTAAATTTTTAAAAAGCGGCAATTTAAACAAAAGAACAGACGACGTGCTAGAGTGGTCATTAGCCCAGCAACGAGTGAAACCGCTTGGAGCGCCTTTGAAGCGCTGCTGGAAGCGCTTTAAAAATGTTTTGATTAGATAAGATTAGATTTTAAAAGAAAATTATGACAAAGAGCCTTTATTGAATAAAATGTCAGGAAACGTTGTAAGTGTTGATAAAGTGAAGAGGAAACATGACTGGATTGAAAGAGAATGAAACAAAGTTCAACCAACCATTCAATTTATTAAATTCAATTCAGCGTCCATCGAATCACTCAAGCATGTCATCATCATTATAACTTTCATTAGATTTTTCTACATTTTGAAAGTTACTTTCTGAAGTTAGATGGAAGTTATGAAGACGATCCTCTCCACCCCCTCCGTGCACCTGGTGACTGTGGTGCTACCTGAGTACCTGTTGTGGTGGTGGTGGTGGTGGTGGGGGAGTGGTGGTGGTGGGGGAATGGTGGTGGTGGGGGAATGGTGGTGGTGGGGGAGTGGTGGTGGTGGGGGAGTGGTGGTGGTGGGGGAATGGTGGTGGTGAGGGAGTGGTGGTGGTGGTGGTGGTGATGGTGTTGTGTTGTAGTTAGTGTTGCTGTTGGTGTTGTTGTGGTTAGTTTTTTTTGTTGGTGTTGTTGTGGTTAGTGTTGTTGTGGTTAGTGTTGTTGTGGTTAGTGTTGTTGTGGTTAGTGTTGTTGTGGTTAGCGTTGTGGATGAGACTAAGGAGTCCTTGGTAAGGATGGGCTCGCAACAGCTCAAGCAGAAGAGGCACCCGTTAAAGAAAGTATCGTCTGGTAGGAGGTTTTTCATACTCAGCTTTCTTTCAGTGAATGCTATGTAGGTAGAAGCGCCTGAGGGAGGTTGTTGTTGGTGGTGGTTGTTGTTGGTGGTGGTTGTTGTTGGGGTGGTTGTTGTTGGTGGTGGTTGTTGTTGGTGGTTGTTTTTGTTGGGGTGGTTGTTGTTGGTGGTGGTTTTTGTTGGTGGTGGTTGTTGTTGGTGGTGGTTATGTTGATGGTGGTTTTTGGTGTAGTTATTGGTGGTGAAGGTGGTGGTGAGGTTGGTGGTATTGTTGTTGTTAATGTCGTTGGTTGTATAATTCACACTGTTTTTGTTGTATTTTTGTTATTGTTGTATTTTTGTTTTGTTGCTGTATTTTTGTTTTGTTGTTGTATTTTTGTTGTTGTTTTGTTGTTGTATTTTTGTTTTGTTGTTGTATTTTTGTTGTTGTTTTGTTGTTGTATTTTTGTTGTTGTCTTTTTGTTGTTGTTCTATAGCATATTGATCGTGTAACTTCGGAAATAGCAT
>OX387260.1:1399844-1407344 GCA_947562095.1 Branchellion lobata
AGGAAGCTATGGATAGTGATGGAAGCTATGGATGGTGATGGAAGCTATGGATGGTGATGGAAGCTATGGATAGTGAGGAAGCTATGGATAGTGAGGAAGCTATGGATAGTGAGGAAGCTATGGATAGTGAGGAAGCTATGGGTAGTGATGGAAGCTATGGATGGTGAGGAAGCTATGGATGGTGATGGAAGCTATGGATAGTGAGGAAGCTATGGATGGTGATGGAAGCTATGGATAGTGAGGAAGCTATGGATGGTGATGGAAGCTATGGATAGTGAGGAAGCTATGGATAGTGAGGAAGCTATGGATGGTGATGGAAGCTATGGATGGTGATGGAAGCTATGGATAGTGAGGAAGCTATGGATAGTGAGGAAGCTATGGATAGTGAGGAAGCTATGGATGGTGAGGAAGCTATGGATGGTGAGGAAGCTATGGATGGTGAGGAAGCTATGGATGGTGAGGAAGCTATGGATGGTGAAGAAGCTATGGATGGTGATGGAAGCTATGGATGGTGATGGAAGCTATGGACAATTAAAGAGCGCTATACAACTGATTCACTCAACAGACGACCTGGAGGGTGGCAGCCTGTGTGAGGTTGGTTCACAACAGTCCCCCATCAACATCGAAAGCGCCAAGGCGAAGTATGATGCTGACAAAGCTAGGGTGACGTTTGAATGGGAGAGACTGAAGGTGCTGGAAGGAGTCAACGTGACGAGTGATGGAAGAACTGGTGGGTGGTTGCTCATTTTTTTCTCTTCTTTTCTTCATTACCTCCTTCTTTTTCTTCTTCTTCTTTCTATTATTATTATTATTCTTCTTCTTTTCTTCTTCTCTTCTTTCTCCTTCTTTGTTTCTTCCTCCTCCTCCTCCTCCTCCTCCTCCTCCTCCTCCTCCTCCTCCTCCTCCTCCTCCTCCTCCTCCTCCTCCTCCTCCTCCTCCTCCTTCTCCTCCTCCTCCTCCTCCTCCTCCTCCTTCTTCCTCCTCCTCCTCCTCCTCCTCTTCTTCTTCCTCCTCCTCCTCCTCTTCCTCTACACCACAGTGTCCATCACGGGAAACAGATTCGAAGAGAAAACCTTTTTGGACGATAATAAAAAATATTTGATGGAAAAGATAAACGTACGCTGGGGGGATAGGGCTGGTGGCTCCGAACACGCCGTCGATGGGCGCAAATACGATGGAGAAGTTAGTCCTGCTTTTTGAAGATTTTTATTACATAATTCTTTCATTTTTTTCTCATTTTTCATTTTTTTTCTTTTTTCTCTTCTTCTTCCTCCTCCTCCTCCTCCTCCTCCTCTTCCTCCTCTTCTTCTTCTGCTTCTTCCTTCTCCTCCTCCTCTTCCTCTTCCCCCTCCTCTTCCTCTTCCTCTTCCTTTTCTCCTCCTCCTCTTCCTCTTCTTCCTCCTCTTCTTCTTACCTCTCCTCCTTCTTCAGCTCGAGTTTATCCACGTTGGTAGTGGAGTCAAAAGTTACGAAGATGCAATCAAGTACGACGGAGACACCATTGCTGTCTCTGTCTTCTTCCAGGTGATGAGTGAGGGTGTTGGTGGTGCTGATTCGTGGCGGTGGTGATGAGTGGTGGTGGTGGTGAGTAATGGTGGTGGTGATGAGTGGTAGTGATGATGAGTGGTGGTGGTGGTGAGTAATGGTGGTGGTGGTGCTGAGTGGTGATGGTGGTGATGAGTGGTGGTGGTGGTGATGAGTGGTGATGGTGGTGATGAGTGGTGGTGGTGGTGATGAGTGGTGGTGCTGATTCGTGGTGGTGGTGAGTAATGGTGGTGGTGGTGCTGAGTTGTGATGGTATTGATGAGTGGTGGTGGTGGTGTACTGCTGATGATGTAGTGGTGAGACTGATGATGAGGTAGTGGTGATGCTGATGATGATGTAGGGGTGATGCTGATAATGATGTAGTGGTGATGAAAGGTGGTGGTGCAGAGATGGTGGAGTAATGAAGGGGTGATGAAGGTGTGGTGGAGGGTAGTGGGGGGATGAGGAGGCAATCTATTCACCAACCATAAACTTCCACAACAACAGAAAGCTCCACACATTATAACAACAACAATCACAACTACAAAAAAACTCACAAGAAGCTTTCCAACAACAACAACATCAGCTGTAACAACAACAACAACAACAACAACAACAACATCAACTGTAACAACAACAACAACAATATTAAAATCGGCTGTAGCAACAACAACAACAATAACTACAATAATAATAAAATGCGCTGTAACAAAAACAACAACAACAACAACAAAATCGGCAGTAGCAACTAAAAAAACAACAAAATCAGCAGCTACAGCAACAAAAACCAAAAACAACAATGACAACAACCACTTGCTTAGGAAGATAAAAATGTGAAAGTGAAAAGCATGAAGATTGAACTGCTTAGTCTCATGTCCGTCTTACCAAAGATCACAAAAGCAGGTGAAGTTCCTGAATGATTTTCTAGAGCTTAACTTTTTTAAAACAATTGGTGTTGTTATTTCCATAGTTACATTAGCAATATACTACGAGATCACATAAACAACAAAGGTACCATGGCGACAACAACATTGCCAACATCACTAGCAACAATAGTAACAACAACACCACCACTAACAACATCATCAACAACACCACCACCAACAACAACACTACTAACAAAACTGCCACAACCAACAACAACACCAACAACACCACCAACACCACCAACACCACCAACACCAACAACACCAAAAACACCACCAACACCCCCAACACCACCAACACCACCAACACCACCAACACTACCAACAACAACAACAACACCACCAACACCACCAACACTACCAACAACAACAACACCACCAACACCACCAACACCACCAACACCACCAACACTACCAACAACAACAACACCACCAACACCACCAACACTACCAACAACAACAACACCACCAACACCACCAACACTACCAACAACAACAACACCACCAACACCACCAACACTACCAACAACACCAACACCACCAACACTACCAACAACAACACCACCAACACTACCAACACTACCAACAACAACAACACTACCAACACCACCAACACTACCAACAACAACAACACCATCAACACCACCAACACCACCAACAACACCAACACCCCCAACACCACCAACACTACCAACAACAACAACACCATCAACACCACCAACACCACCAACACTACCAACAACAACAACACTACCAACAACAACAACACCCCCAACACCACCAACACCACCAACACTACCAACAACAACAACACCACCAACACCACCAACACTACCAACAACACCAACACCACCAACACTACCAACAACAACACCACCAACACTACCAACACTACCAACAACAACAACACTACCAACACCACCAACACTACCAACAACAACAACACCATCAACACCACCAACAACACCAACACCCCCAACACCACCAACACCACCAACACCACCAACACCACCAACACCACCAACACCACCAACTCCACCAACACCACCAACACCACCAACACCAACAACACCACCAACACCACCAACACCACCAACACCACCAACACTACCAACAACACCACCAACACCACCAACACTACCAAAAACAACAACACCACCAACACCACCAAAACCACCAACACTACCAACAACAACAACACCACCAACACCACCAACACCACCAACACTACCAACAACACCAACAATACTACCAACACTACCAACAACAACAACAACAACACCAATCTCCCATAGGCACTTCTACCTACATCCCGTTTGATGAAATGAAGCTGAGTTTGGAAAATCTTCTGCCAGAAGACAAAAGATTCTACAGGTGCTTAGTCTACCTTTCCTCCATCCCCCCATCAGTGACTCATTATTTTCTCCCCTCCCCCCCCCCCCCCCCCAACTTTCATCCACCAACCTCATCAACCTCCATTCATCTATTCACTCATTTTCTTCTCGTCTACTTCCGCCATCTCATCAGACAACAACACCAACAACATCATTTCACCAACAATACCAACAACAACATCACAACAACAGCATCACAACAACAACATCACAACAACAACATCACAAAACCAACAACAACATCACAACAACAACATCACAACACCAACAACAAAATCACAACACCAAAAAAAACATCACAGCACCAACAACAACAAGGCCGTCTTCCACAAAAACAACACCAACAACACCAACAACACCCAAAATAAAACACCACCATCACCACTAACACCAACAACACCACAACAATACCACCAACAACACCAAAAAAACAGCACCACCAACACCATCACAACACCAACAACACTCCCACAACACCACCAACACCACCAACAGGAACAACACCACACAACACCACCAACAACATTACAAAAACAGCACCACCAACACCATCACAACACCAACAACACTCCCACAACACCAACAACACTCCCACAACACCAACAACACTCCCACAACACCACAACACTCCCACAACACCAACAACACACCCACAACACCAACAACACTCCCACAACACCAACAACACTCCCACAACACCAACAACACTCCCACAACACCAACAACACTCCCACAACACCAACAACACTCCCACAACACCAACAACACCACAACAACATCATCATCAATCCACCACCACCCCCTCCACCACCACCCCCTCCACCACCACCACCCCCACCCCCACCACCACCACTACCCCCAACACCACCGCCACCACCACCAACAACACCACCACCACCACCACCACCACAACAGGTACTCAGGTAGCACCACAGTCACCAGGTGCACGGAGGGGGTGGAGAGGATCGTCTTCAAACAACCCATCACTGTTCCCCCAAAATTCGTCGGTCCCCTCTTCACCCTCTTCCCCTCTTTTCTCATTTTTTTCCTCCCTCCTTTCTTTTCTCTTTTTCTAGCGCTTTGGAAAATAGTTTGCAAACTCTGCGCTATAACAACACATACATTCATTCATTTTTCCTCTCTCCGCTCTCTTTCACACCTTTTTTCTTACTTTTTTACTCCGTTTTTCATTTTTCTCCTACATTTCTTCCTATCTTTTTCCATCCATTCCTTCTCTTTCTTTTCTTCATTTCTTTTTTCTTCCTTCCTTCCTTCCTTCCTTCCTTCCTTCCTTCCTTCCTTCCTTCCTTCTTTCCTTCCTTCCTTCCTTCCTTCCTTCCTCCCTTCCTTCCTTCCTTCCTTCCTTCCTTCCTTCCTTCCTTCCTTCCTTCCTTCCTTCCTTCCTTCCTTCCTTCCTTCCTTCCTTCCTTCCTTCCTTCCTTCCTTCCTTCCTTCCTTCCTTCCTTCCTTCCTTCCTTCCTTCCTTCCTTCCTTCCTTCCTTCCTTCCTTCCTTCCTTCCTTCCTTCCTTCCTTCCTTCCTTCCTTCCTTCCTTCCTTCCTTCCTTCCTTCCTTCCTTCCTTCCTTCCTTCCTTCCTTCCTTCCTTCCTTCCTTCCTTCCTTCCTTCTTTCCTTCCTTCCTTCCTTCCTTCCTTCCTTCCTTCCTTCCTTCCTTCTACTCCTTCCCACCTCTCCAAACCTTCTCCACCTGCAGATAGAGAAACTAAAATTTCTGAAAGACAAGGAAGGCAACAGGATGATGGAATCGTCCAACAGAGAGTTGAGGAGTTTGCTTCGCCGAACGATCTACAAGTCATGGAGGGTCTAACATCAGATAATAGCTTACAATGACGGACGATGAGTCGCCAGAAGTTATAATGATGATGACATGCTTGAGTGATTCGATGGACGCTGAATTGAATTTAATAAATTGAATGGTTGGTTGAACTTTGTTTCATTCTCTTTCAATCCAGTCTTCTTTCCTCTTCACTTTATCAACACTTACAACGTTTCCTGGCATTTGATTCAATAAAGGATCTTTGTGACGAATCTTGTTTGTATAACCTGAGCTGATCTTATTCTGTCTAATCTAATCTAATCTTTTTCTATCTAATCTAATCTAATCTTTTTCTATCTAATCTAATTTTGTTCTCTCTAATCTTCTCTAATCTTATTTTTATCTTACCAGATCCAATCTTATTCTATCTAATCGTGGCAGAGCGATTATGACAGTACGCTTTCAGCACTGCGGGAATGATTAGATTAGATTAGATTAGATTAGATTAGATTAGATTAGATTAGATTAGATTAGATTAGATTAGATTAGATTAGATTAGATTAGATTAGATTAGATTAGATTAGATTAGATTAGATTAGATTAGATTAGATTAGATTAGATTAGATTAGATTAGATTAGATTAGATTAGATTAGATTAGATTAGATTAGATTAGATTAGATTAGATTAGATTAGATTAGATTAGATTAGATTAGATTAGATTAGATTAGATTAGATTAGATTAGATTAGATTAGATTAGATTAGATTAGATTAGATTAGATTAGATTAGATTAGATTAGATTAGATTAGATTAGATTAGATTAGATTAGATTAGATTAGATTAGATTAGATTAGATTAGATTAGATTAGATTAGATTAGATTAGATTAGATTAGATTAGATTAGATTAGATTAGATTAGATTAGATTAGATTAGATTAGATTAGATTAGATTAGATTAGATTAGATTAGATTAGATTAGATTAGATTAGATTAGATTAGATTAGATTAGATTAGATTAGATTAGATTAGATTAGATTAGATTAGATTAGATTAGATTAGATTAGATTAGATTAGATTAGATTAGATTAGATTAGATTAGATTAGATTAGATTAGATTAGATTAGATTAGATTAGATTAGATTAGATTAGATTAGATTAGATTAGATTAGATTAGATTAGATTAGATTAGATTAGATTAGATTAGATTAGATTAGATTAGATTAGATTAGATTAGATTAGATTAGATTAGATTAGATTAGATTAGATTAGATTAGATTAGATTAGATTAGATTAGATTAGATTAGATTAGATTTAGGAGTCATAGGCGAAAGATTTTGAGTGGTCGAAGCAAAGCGCTATAAAATGTTCAGTTCGGACTTTTGTAAGTAAGTTGATGAGGTGTTGCCTAGTCATCAGTGTGACATGGAAAAAAAAGCGTCGATTTGTTTTTTTTGGTTTTTTTAAAAGTAAATTCTTTTAAGCTGAATTTGAAAAGTTGTTCACTCGAAACATCAAGAAAGTGGGATAGATGTGGAAATAGATGTGGTGTGGTGTGGTGTGGTGTGGTGTGGTGTGGTGTGGTGTGGTGTGGTGTGGTGTGGTGTGGTGTGGTGTGGTGTGGTGTGGTGTGGTGTGGTGTGGTGTGGTGTGGTGTGGTGTGGTGTGGTGTGGTGTGGTGTGGTGTGGCGTGGTGTGGTGTGGTGTGGTGTGGTGTGGTGTAGTGTGGTGTGGCGTGGTGTGGTGTGGAGAAGATCACATACAAAAGCTGGAAAGATCGAATAAGTTTACACTTCTTATTAAAAAAATGTTTTTTTTTTAATTAATTAAAACATTATTAAAATATATAATCAAACAATACTTCTTATAATTAAAAATAATGA
>OX387260.1:1414167-1419167 GCA_947562095.1 Branchellion lobata
CTTAATCATCTTATTAATCATTTTGTTAACATATTCTTAATCATCTTCTTAATCATTTTGTTAACATCTTTTTAATCATCTTCTTAATCATTTTGTTAACATCTTCTTAATCATTTTTGTTAACATCTTCTTAATCATCTTCTTAATCATCTTCTTAATCATCTTCTTAATCATTTTTGTTAACATCTTTTTAATCATCTTCTTAATCATCTTCTTAATCATTTTTGTTAACATCTGCTTAATCATCTTCTTAATCATATTCTTAATCATTTTTGTTAACATCTGCTTAATCATCTTCTTAATCATCTTCTTAATCATTTTTGTAATCATCTTTTTAATCATTTTTGTTAACATCTTCTTAATCATCTTCTTAATCATTTTGTTAACATCTTCTTAATCATCTTCTTAATCATTTTGTTAACATCTTCTTAATCATCTTCTTAATCATTTTGTTAACATCTTCTTAATCATCTTCTTAATCATTTTGTTAGCATCTTCTTAATCATCTTCTCAATCATTTTGTTAACATCTTCTTAATCATCTTCTTAATCATTTTGTTAACATCTTCTTAATCATCTTCTCAATCATTTTGTTAACAGTTTCTTAATCATCTCTTTAATCATGTTTTTTAAAATTTTCATAATCATCTTCTTCTTAATCTTTTATTTCTTAATATTTTTAATCATCTTTTTTATCTCTTCAATCATCCCCTTGAGCATCTTTTCTTAATCTTTTTAATCTTAATCTTAATCTTAATTATCTTTCGTTATCATCTTTCTTAATCATTTTTCTTAATCATTTTTTTTCAATCTTTCTCCTTAATCTTTCGTCTCAACCCCTCTTCCAATAAACTCCCTCCTCAACCCCCTTTTTTTTGATCCTCCTTATAATCTTCTTAATCTCTTCTCAATATTCTTCAACAATACTTTCTTACTAATCCTCCTCCTTCAAGCTTTTTCTTCTCTAATCTCTTTTCTTCAATAATCTTTTTTAATCTCTCTTCTCTAATCTCTCTTCTCAATCTCTCTTCTTTAATCTCTCTAAGAGATTAATCTCTCTTATTCAATCTCTCTTCTTTAATCTCTCTTCTTTAATCTTTTTTCTTTAATCTTTTACTAAAATCTTATGGGTTGAATAGGCTGAATGTTGTTGCGAATGTTGTTGCGTATGTTGTTGCGTATGTTGTTGAGTATGTTGTTGCTAATGTTGTTGCGTATGTTGTTGCGTATGTTGTTGCGTATGTTGTTGAGTATGTTGTTGAGTATGTTGTTGCTAATGTTGTTGCGTATGTTGTTGCGTATGTTGTTGCGTATGTTGTTGCGTATGTTGTTGCGTATGTTGTTGAGTATGTTGTTGAGTATGTTGTTGCTAATGTTGTTGCGTATGTTGTTGCGTATGTTGTTGCGTATGTTGTTGAGTATGTTGTTGCGTATGTTGTTGCGTATGTTGTTGCGTACGTTGTTGCGTGGAAGAGTTGTCAATGAAAGCTCTTTGAGTTCTATTGACGTCACTAACAACAACTAAAACATTCAACAGGCTGCACAAGACAATAATAAGGGAAATACTATAATAATAATAATAATAATAATAATAATAATAATAATAATAATAATAATAATAATAATAATAATAATAATAATAATAATAATAATAATAATAATAATAATAATAATAATAATAATAATAATAATAATAATAATAATAATAATAATAATAATAATAATAATAATAATAATAATAATAATAATAATAATAATAATAATAATAATAATAATAATAATAATAATATAAATAATAATAATAATAATAATAATAATAATAATAATAATAATAATAATAATAATAATAATAATAATAATAATAATAATAATAATAATAATAATAATAATAATAATAATAATAATAATAATAATAATAATAATAACAATAATAACAACAATAACAACAATAATAATAATAATAATAATAATAATAATAATAATAATAATAATAATAATAATAATAATAATAATAATAATAATAATAATAATAACAATAATAATAATAATAATAATAATAATAATAATAATAATAATAATAATAATAATAATAATAATAATAATAATAATAATAATAATAATAATAATAATAATAATAATAATAAAAGAACAAATGGAGAGGCCATTTTTGAGCAAACGACATGAAAACTAATGTTGAAACTACCGAAACATTATTGTTGTTATGTTGTTGTTGCTGTTGCTGTTTTTGTTGTTGTTGCTGTTGCTGTTTTTGTTGATGTTGTTGTTTTTGTTAATGTTGTTGTTGATGCTTTTGCTAATGTTGTTGTTGTTAATGTTTTCGTTGTTTTTTTAGTTGTTGTTTTTTTGTTGTTGTTGCTTTGTTGTTGTTGTTGTTTTGGTTGTTGTATAGATTATTGTATTTTTATATATGTTTTTGTCGTTTCATGGATGGTTGGTGTTGTTCTTTTGTTTATGGTTGTTTTTATTGATCTATAAATAGTTTCAGTTTTGAATGAGTGTGATGAATGAACGCTCTTTGATTGGACCTAAAATGACCTAAATAATTTCTTAATAGGTTAATGAGATGCAAAAAAATAAATAGGTTAATTGAATGATGATCATTTTATAGGTCAATGATATTCAATGGTATTGGTAGATGAGATTTAATGAGGTACTGAGTTATAATTGGGTCATCAGGCGTCCATGACGTGTGACCACATGATGCAGGAAAAGGTAATGACGTCACTTGACGAAGAACGTTGAACGAACTGAGCACGAATGTCGAAAACGAATTGCAACATTTTGAATGCAAAATTTTGACTGCAACATTTTGACTGCAACATTTTGAATGCAACATTTTGACTGCAACATTTTGACTGCAACATTTTGAATGCAACATTTTGAATGCAACATTTTGAATGCAACACTTTGAATGCAACATTTTGAATGCAACATTTTGAATGCAACATTTTGACTGCAACATTTTGACTGCAACATTTTGAATGCAACATTTTAAATGCAAAATTTTGAATGCAACATTTTGAATGCAACATTTTGAATGCAACATTTTGAATGCAACATTTTGAATGCAACATTTTTAATGCAACATTTTGAATGCAACATTTTGAATGCAACATTTTAAATGCAACATTTTGAATGCAACATTTTGAATGCAACATTTTGAATGCAACATTTTAAATGCAACATTTTGAATGCAACATTTTGAATGCAACATTTTGAATGCAACATTTTAAATGCAACATTTGGATTTGGAACAAAAAGACGAACCATTAAACGACAAAATGCTGCTTTTGAACAAAAATGAATTAAAAAATGTTGTAGCAAATTTCTTTTATCCATCTCTGTGCCCCCTCTGTTCCCCCTCTGTGCCCCCTCTGTGCCCCCTCTGTGCCCCCTCTGTGCCCCCTCTGTGCCCCCTCTGTGCCCCCTCTGTGCCCCCTCTGTGCCCCCTCTGTGCCCCCTCTGTTCCCCCTCTGTGCCCCCTCTGTGCCCACTCTGTGCCCCCTCTGTGCCCTCTCTGTGCCCCCTCTGTGCCCCCTCTGTGCCCCCTCTGTGCCCCCTCTGTGCCCCCTCTGTTGCCTCTTCCGTTCTTTTGTATAATTATTATATATTTTTTTATTTATTAATTTCATACAATCTTTTAAATAATCTATTTTTATCCTATACAAAATTTAACATTGTTGTTGTTGTTGTTGTTGTTGTTGTTGTTGTTGTTGTTGTTGTTGCTTCATTGTTGCTGTTCGGGCTTTCAACGTTTTTTGTTCTTAAAAAAGTTTTGGAAGAATGTTTAAAAGAAAACAAAAAACAAAAAACAAAGAACAAAGAACAAAGAACAAAAAAAAAACAAACAAAGAACAGAGAACAAAGAACAAAAAAAAAACAAAGAACAAAAAAACAAAAACAAAAAACAAAAAAAAACAAAGAACAAAGAACAAAAAACAAAGAACAAAGAACAAAAAACAAAGAACAAAGAACAAAGAACAAAGAAATGCCAGTTCATTTATTTTCTTTGCAGTTTGTCTTCTAGAGCCAAGTTATGGGCTGGAAGAATAATGTTGTTGTTTTTGTTGTTGTTTTTGTTGTCTACAGAATAGTCATATTGATCTAAAAAAGGCGAATTTCTTCCGAGAAAAGTTGAAAAGTTTTGTTGTTGTTGTTGTTGTTGTTGTTGTTGATGTTGTTTTTGTTGTTGTTTTGGTGCAGGTTCAATTGGTTTGAATGGAGCCACTTGTAAAACTGCCTTGTTACGTTGTAGAGTGTTGCTGTTGTTGCTGTTGTTGTTTTTGTTGTTGATGTTGTTTATGTTGTTGATGTTGTTTATGTTGTTGATGTTGTTTATGTTGTTGTTGTTTGCGTAGAGAGCGTTAGAAGCAAAGCCGGAATCCTCCTGTGGTGCCAGGTCAACCAGCTTCCATGTGACTGTGGGGTGGTGATGATGATGATGATGATGATGATGATGATGATGATGATGATGATGATGATGATGATGATGATGAGGAGGAGGAGGAGAAGGAGGAGGAGGAAAAGGAGGAGGAGAAGAAGAGTTCTGACAAGAATGACGAATTTTCCTTATTTTTCTTTCCATAATGCTCCTAATATTAGCAATGATTGTTTTTATAATAATAATAATTATTATTATTATTATTATTATTATTATTATTATTTTATTTTATTTTATTTTTATTTTATTTTTTATTATTATTATTATTATTTTTATTTTTATTATTATTATTATTATTATTATTATTATTATTATTATTATTATTATTATTATTATTATTATTATTATTATTATTATTATTATTATTATTATTATTATTATTATTATTATTATTATTATTATTATTATTATTATTATTATTATTATTATTATTATTATTATTATTATTATTATTATTATTATTATTATTATTATTATTATTATTATTATTATTATTATTATTTTTATTATTATTATTATTATTATTATTATTATTATTA
>OX387260.1:1421667-1436667 GCA_947562095.1 Branchellion lobata
TATAATCATTCGAGAAATAATTATTCTTATCACTCAGTATTCAATAATTACTGATACTGGTTCAAATACAGATGAAAATAAATAATAATATTATTATTATTATTATTATTTTGTTAAAATAATAATAATTATAGTATTTATTTAGTATTTAGACAAACATATAATCAAGAACAATCAGTGCTTACGGCTGTGGAGGTGGTGGTGACACGAAATGGTGTGTTGGCAAAGTTGTCGTCAACGTAGTTGTAACATGTGATGTTGTTGTTGTTGATAGTGTTTTTGTTGTTGTTTATGTTGTTGTTCATGCTTTTATTGTTCGTGTTGTTGTTGTTGTTGTTGTTAATGTTGATGACGTTATTGTTGTTTCTGGGCAATGTTGACGTCCGAGTATGTGGTGTTTTTTGTGGAGAGATGCTTGAGATGGTGAAGGAATTGTTGATGTTGTTGTTGTTGCTGTGAAGGTCTTTGTTGTGTTTGTGAGTGTTGTAATTGTTGTTGTAGTTGTTGATAATGTTGTTGTTAATGTTGCTGTTGTTGAAATTGTCGTTGTTGATGCCGTTATTGAAGTTGTGGCTGTTGTTGTAGTTGTTTTTTGCAATGTCATTATTGAGTTTGTTGAGGTCGTTGTAGCTGACGTAGTCGTTGTGGCAGTATTTGTCGCCGTGTGGTTGTTGCAGATGTTGTTGTTGTTGTTGCTGCTGGAATCCTTTGGTAAGCTTTTCAATAGCTTGTAGCTCTTGTTGAGGACACGGGTGGGTGATGGGTGAAGTCACGTGTTGTCGTTGCAGTGTAGTGGGCGTATTGTAGTTGCTGTGGTTGTTGTGGTAGCTGCCGTGGTGGCTGTGGCGATCACGTGATCTGAGAGCCACGATCGCCGCCACAAGAGCCACAATGAGACACACAGAAAAGAGGAGGATGAAGAAAAGGAAGATGACCCCATGTTGCGAAATGAGGCGCCTGATCCAGTTGCTATGGAGACCTCTACGTACCCCTGCGGTGTCGTAGAAAGGAACGTCTGCGTCGAGAGTTAGCGTGACGCGCAGAGTGGTGGCGAGTGGCGGCGTTCCGTGGTCGGTGGCTGTAATGAGAAGGCGGTAGCTGCTGGAACGAGGGGGGAAGAGGAAGTTAGAAACAATGGTACCATTCCTGGAATCGATCGAGAAAGCGTCAATAGGGACTTTGGTGGTGTTGGGGGGGGTGAAAGGGATTGTTGGAGGGGTTGGGGAGGTTGTTGGGGGGGGTTGTAGGGGGGGTTGTTGAGGGGGTTGTTGGGGGGGTTGTTGGGGGGGTGTTGAGGGGGGGTTGGTGGGGGGGTTGTTGGGGAGGGTTGTTGGGGGGGGGTTGGTTGGGGGGGGTTTTGTTGTTGAGAGGGGAAGGAAGAGTGGGAGTTGGTAGAGAGACTCTTGCAGATCAAGCACCAGACATTGCTGAAGGAAACCCAGCCGTTGTCTCCTGCATCATCATCATCATCATCATCATCATCATCATCATCATCATCATCATCATCATCATCATCATCATCATCATCATCATCATCATCATCATCATCATCATCATCATCATCATCATCATCATCATCATCATCATCATCATCATCATCATCATCATCATCATCATCATCATCATCATCATCATCATCATCATCATCATCATCATCATCATCATCATCATCATCATCATCATCATCATCATCATCATCATCATCATCATCATCATCATCATCATCATCATCATCATCATCATCATCATCATCATCATCATCATCATCATCATCATCATCATCATCATCATCATCATCATCATCATCATCATCATCATCATCATCATCATCATCATCATCATCATCATCATCATCATCATCATCATCATCATCATCATCATCATCATCATCATCATCATCATCATCATCATCATCATCATCATCATCATCATCATCATCATCATCATCATCATCATCATCATCATCATCATCATCATCATCATCATCATCATCATCATCATCATCATCATCATCATCATCATCATCATCATCATCATCATCATCATCATCATCATCATCATCATCATCATCATCATCATCATCATCATCATCATCATCATCATCATCATCATCATCATCATCATCATCATCATCATCATCATCATCATCATCATCATCATCATCATCATCATCATCATCATCATCATCATCATCATCATCATCATCATCATCATCATCATCATCATCATCATCATCATCATCATCATCATCATCATCATCATCATCATCATCATCATCATCATCATCATCATCATCATCATCATCATCATCACCATCACCATCATCATCATCATCATCATCATCATCATCATCATCATCATCATCATCATCATCATCATCATCATCATCATCATCATCATCATCATCATCATCATCATCATCATCATCATCATCATCATCATCATCATCATCATCATCATCATCATCATCATCATCATCATCATCATCATCATCATCATCATCATCATCATCATCATCATCATCATCATCATCATCATCATCATCATCATCATCATCATCATCATCATCATCATCATCATCATCATCATCATCATCATCATCATCATCATCATCATCATCATCATCATCATCATCATCATCATCATCATCATCATCATCATCATCATCATCATCATCATCATCATCATCATCATCATCATCATCATCATCATCATCATCATCATCATCATCATCATCATCATCATCATCATCATCATCATCATCATCATCATCATCATCATCATCATCATCATCATCATCATCATCATCATCATCATCATCATCATCATCATCATCATCATCATCATCATCATCATCATCATCATCATCATCATCATCATCATCATCATCATCATCATCATCATCATCATCATCATCATCATCATCATCATCATCATCATCATCATCATCATCATCATCATCATCATCATCATCATCATCATCATCATCATCATCATCATCATCATCATCATCATCATCATCATCATCATCATCATCATCATCATCATCATCATCATCATCATCATCATCATCATCATCATCATCATCATCATCATCATCATCATCATCATCATCATCATCATCATCATCATCATCATCATCATCATCATCATCATCATCATCATCATCATCATCATCATCATCATCATCATCATCATCATCATCATCATCATCATCATCATCATCATCATCATCATCATCATCATCATCATCATCATCATCATCATCATCATCATCATCATCATCATCATCATCATCATCATCCTCATCCTCATCATCATCATCATCATCATCATCATCATCATCATCATCATCATCATCATCATCATCATCATCATCATCATCATCATCATCATCATCATCATCATCATCATCATCATCATCATCATCATCATCATCATCATCATCATCATCATCATCATCATCATCATCATCATCATCATCATCATCATCATCATCATCATCATCATCATCATCATCATCATCATCATCATCATCATCATCATCATCATCATCATCATCATCATCATCATCATCATCATCATCATCATCATCATCATCATCATCATCATCATCATCATCATCATCATCATCATCATCATCATCATCATCATCATCATCATCATCATCATCATCATCATCATCATCATCATCATCATCATCATCATCATCATCATCATCATCATCATCATCATCATCATCATCATCATCATCATCATCATCATCATCATCATCATCATCATCATCATCATCATCATCATCATCATCATCATCATCATCATCATCATCATCATCATCATCATCATCATCATCATCATCATCATCATCATCATCATCATCATCATCATCATCATCATCATCATCATCATCATCATCATCATCATCATCATCATCATCATCATCATCATCATCATCATCATCATCATCATCATCATCATCATCATCATCATCATCATCATCATCATCATCATCATCATCATCATCATCATCATCATCATCATCATCATCATCATCATCATCATCATCATCATCATCATCATCATCATCATCATCATCATCATCATCATCATCATCATCATCATCATCATCATCATCATCATCATCATCATCATCATCATCATCATCATCATCATCATCATCATCATCATCATCATCATCATCATCATCATCATCATCATCATCATCATCATCATCATCATCATCATCATCATCATCATCATCATCATCATCATCATCATCATCATCATCATCATCATCATCATCATCATCATCATCATCATCATCATCATCATCATCATCATCATCATCATCATCATCATCATCATCATCATCATCATCATCATCATCATCATCATCATCATCATCATCATCATCATCATCATCATCATCATCATCATCATCATCATCATCATCATCATCATCATCATCATCATCATCATCATCATCATCATCATCATCATCATCATCATCATCATCATCATCATCATCATCATCATCATCATCATCATCATCATCATCATCATCATCATCATCATCATCATCATCATCATCATCATCATCATCATCATCATCATCATCATCATCATCATCATCATCATCATCATCATCATCATCATCATCATCATCATCATCATCATCATCATCATCATCATCATCATCATCATCATCATCATCATCATCATCATCATCATCATCATCATCATCATCATCATCATCATCATCATCATCATCATCATCATCATCATCATCATCATCATCATCATCATCATCATCATCATCATCATCATCATCATCATCATCATCATCATCATCATCATCATCATCATCATCATCATCATCATCATCATCATCATCATCATCATCATCATCATCATCATCATCATCATCATCATCATCATCATCATCATCATCATCATCATCATCATCATCATCATCATCATCATCATCATCATCATCATCATCATCATCATCATCATCATCATCATCATCATCATCATCATCATCATCATCATCATCATCATCATCATCATCATCATCATCACCTTCATCTTCATCAGTAGCAGTCACCATAGCAACCACGTGACCGACTGGAATGAAGCTTGAAACATGAATGTTGGGTATATCGTCCAATAAGCTGTTTTTATCATTTTTGTTGTTATTATTATTGTTATTTTTATTATCGTTGTTTTTATTATTGTTGTCTTTTCCATCTATGCCAACGTCATACTTGTAGTGTTTGTTGTTGTAATAGTAACCCGTGTTTCCTCCAATGTTGTTGTTGTTGTTGTTGTTGTTGTTGTTGCCCGTTGACAAGTTATCTTTGCTAATATTATTTTTATTCTTATTCTTTTTCTTTTTGTTTTCATAATTATTATTATTATTCATACTATATTCATTATTGTTATCATTGTCATTGTTTTTATTTTTATTATTGTTGTTATTATTGTTATTGTTATCATTGAAGCTGATGGCGAGGGCCGGAGCATGGTCATTGACATCAACCACCTCCACCACCACCTCACTCCGCCCTCTCAGATCCCCTCGCCCGCTGCATAATGTCAATAAAAATAATAATAATTTATTATTCTTATTATTGTTGTTGTTGTTTTTGTTGTTAATAATGGTTTAAGTGGTATCAGTGCTAGTATCAGTGTTATTATTCATTTCTTCATTCATATTTTTTTTAAATTTTCGTTATTATTTTTATTATTTTTACTGGTAGTAGTAGTATTAGTAGTAGTAGTAGTAGTAGTAGTAGTAGTAGTAGTAGTAGTAGTAGTAGTAGTAGTAGTAGTAGTAGTAGTAGTAGTAGTAGTAGTAGTAGTAGTAGTAGTAGTAGTAGTAGTAGTAGTAGTAGTAGTAGTAGTAGTAGTAGTAGTAGTAGTAGTAGTAGTAGTAGTAGTAGTAGTAGTAGTAGTAGTAGTAGTAGTAGTAGTAGTAGTAGTAGTAGTAGTAGTAGTAGTAGTAGTAGTAGTAGTAGTAGTAGTAGTAGTAGTAGTAGTAGTAGTAGTAGTAGTAGTAGTAGTAGTAGTAGTAGTAGTAGTAGTAGTAGTAGTAGTAGTAGTAGTAGTAGTAGTAGTAGTAGTAGTAGTAGTAGTAGTAGTAGTAGTAGTAGTAGTAGTAGTAGTAGTAGTAGTAGTAGTAGTAGTAGTAGTAGTAGTAGTAGTAGTAGTAGTAGTAGTAGTAGTAGTAGTAGTAGTAGTAGTAGTAGTAGTAGTAGTAGTAGTAGTAGTAGTAGTAGTAGTAGTAGTAGTAGTAGTAGTAGTAGTAGTAGTAGTAGTAGTAGTAGTAGTAGTAGTAGTAGTAGTAGTAGTAGTAGTAGTAGTAGTAGTAGTAGTAGTAGTAGTAGTAGTAGTAGTAGTAGTAGTAGTAGTAGTAGTAGTAGTAGTAGTAGTAGTAGTAGTAGTAGTAGTAGTAGTAGTAGTAGTAGTAGTAGTAGTAGTAGTAGTAGTAGTAGTAGTAGTAGTAGTAGTAGTAGTAGTAGTAGTAGTAGTAGTAGTAGTAGTAGTAGTAGTAGTAGTAGTAGTAGTAGTAGTAGTAGTAGTAGTAGTAGTAGTAGTAGTAGTAGTAGTAGTAGTAGTAGTAGTAGTAGTAGTAGTAGTAGTAGTAGTAGTAGTAGTAGTAGTAGTAGTAGTAGTAGTAGTAGTAGTAGTAGTAGTAGTAGTAGTAGTAGTAGTAGTAGTAGTAGTAGTAGTAGTAGTAGTAGTAGTAGTAGTAGTAGTAGTAGTAGTAGTAGTAGTAGTAGTAGTAGTAGTAGTAGTAGTAGTAGTAGTAGTAGTAGTAGTAGTAGTAGTAGTAGTAGTAGTAGTAGTAGTAGTAGTAGTAGTAGTAGTAGTAGTAGTAGTAGTAGCAGCAGCTGTAGTGGTTTCTTGATGCCTAACTGATTTAGTTAGCATCATTATTAATATTTATTTTTATTTTTATTATTATTATTATTATTATTATTATTATTATTATTATTATTATTTTTATTTTTATTAATATTATTATTATTATTATTATTATTATTATTATTATTATTATTATTATTATTATTATTATTATTATTATTATTATTATTATTATTATTATTATTATTATTATTATTATTATTAGTATTATTATTATTATTATTATTTTTATTTTTATTAATATTATTATTATTATTTTTATTAATATTATTATTATTATTTTTATTTTTATTTTTATTTATTTTTATTTTTATTTTTTCTATTATTATTATTATTTTATTATTATTATTTTTATTATTATTATTATTATTTTTTTTTTTTTTTTAATTATTATTTTTATTATTATTATTATTATTATTATTATTATTATTATTATTATTATTATTATTATTATTATTATTATTATTATTATTATTATTATTATTATTATTATTATTATTATTATTATTATTATTATTATTATTATTATTATTATTATTATTGTTTTTATTTTTATTATTATTATTATTATCATTATTATTTTTTATATAGTTTTTCAGCAATTGAAAAGACCAGCAACTGAAGCGCTATAGAAAGACGACAGTAGAAAAGAGGATTGAGATTCGAAGAGGAGTGATTGGGAGAAGATATGGAAGTTGAAGGAGAAATTTGGTCAATAGGGGGGTTGTTGTTGTGGGAGGGTGTTCGTTTGTGGTGTTTGAGGGGGGTTGTTGTTCTGGCTGAGTGTTCGTTTGTGGTGTTTGAGGGGGGTTTGAAGACTGGACTTGAAGGGTGTTTGCAGGGTGTTTGAAGGGTGTTTGAAGGGTGTTTGAGGGGTTTTTGAGGGGTGTTTGAAGGGTGTTTGAGGGGTTTTTGAAGGGTGTTTGAGGGGTTTTTGAGGGGTGTTTGAAGGGTGTTTGAGGGGTTTTTGAAGGGTGTTTGAGGGGTTTTTGAGGGGTGTTTGAAGGGCGTTTGGAGGGTGTTTGGAGGGTGTTTGTAGGGTGTTTGAGGGGTATTTGAAGGTTGTTTCAGAGTGTTTGAAGGGTGTTTGGAGTGTTTTTGAGGGGTGTTTGGAGGGTTTTTGAGGGGTGTTTGGAGGGTTTTTGAGGGGTGTTTGGAGGGTGTTTGAAGGGTTTTGGGAGGGTTTTTGAGGGGTTTTTGAAGGGTGTTTGAGGGGTGTTTGAAAGGTTTTTGAGGGGTTTTTGAAGGGTGTTTGGAGGGTGTTTGTAGGGTGTTTGAGGAGTATTTGAAGGTTGTTTCAGAGTGTTTGAAGGGTGTTTGGAGGGTTTTTGAGGGGTGTTTGGAGGGTTTTTGAGGGGTGTTTGGAGGGTGTTTGAAGGGTTTTGGGAGGGTTTTTGAGGGGTTTTTGAAGGGTGTTTGAGGGGTGTTTGAAAGGTTTTTGAGGGGTTTTTGAAGGGTGTTTGGAGGGTGTTTGTAGGGTGTTTGAGGAGTATTTGAAGGTTGTTTCAGAGTGTTTGAAGGGTGTTTGGAGGGTTTTTGAGGGGTGTTTGGAGGGTTTTTGAGGGGTGTTTGGAGGGTTTTTGAAGGGTGTTTGGAGGGTGTTTAAGGGGTGTTTAGAGGGTTTTTGAAGGGTGTTTGGAGGGTGTTTAAGGGGTGTTTAGAGGGTTTTTGAAGGGTGTTTGGAAGGTGTTTGGAGGGTGTTTGAGAGGTGTTTGAAAGGTGTTTGAGGGGTGTTTGGAGGGTTTTTGAGGGGTGTTTGGAGGGTGTTTGAGGGGTGTTTGGAGGGTGTTTGAGGGGTGTTTGAAAGGTGTTTGAGGGGTGTTTGGAGGGTGTTTGGAGGGTGTTTGAGTGGTGTTTGAGGGGTGTTTGAGGGGTGTTTGGAGGGTGTTTGAAGGGTGTTTGAGAGTTTTTTGAAGGGGGTTTGAGTGGTGTTTGAGGACCTGTCAACGGCCAAAGCATAGAACCGGTAGCGACTTCTCTCCTCCCGGTCCAGAGGCCTGTTGGAGGTGGCTTCCAGTTGTAGAAGTGGCACGTGACATTACCCATCATCTCACCACTCCATCACCATTCACCACTTCATCGCCATCCCCCACTTCAACACTTCATCACCACCACCAGCACACTCCTCCATCACCACCCATCACTCCATCACCATCACCATCTCACCACTCCATCACCATTCACCACCTCCCCCTCCAGCACCACCATCATCTCACCACTCCATCACCACCCATCATCTGATTACCATTCAACAATTTCATCTGATTATTTCACCACCAACCATTCTCTGATATGATCTCTTTTGCTAACGCCTATCATGTTTTCTAAACATTCAACCAGATATCCAAGCAAACATTCAACCAGACATCCAAGCAAACATTCAACCAGACATCCAAGCAAACATTCAACCAGACATCCAAGCAAACAGTCAACCAGACATCCAAACAAACATTCAACCAGACATCCAAGTAAACATTCAAGCAAACATTCAACCAGACTTCCAAGCAAACAAACAAACAGATAGGAAAACAAACAGACAGACAAACATGCAGACAGACAAACAGACAGACCTTCAGACAGACAAACAGACAGACAAACAAACAAACAAACACACAGACAAGCAGTATTACCGTCTTGCAAGGATTCGGCCTGTTCTGTGTTCCATCACAAACGACTCCATCACAGATTGGCTGATGTTTTTATTTTTATTTTTTTTATTTTTTTTGTTTTTGTTTTCTTTAATTTTGTTTTTTATTTTATTGTATTTTTTTTTTGTTTTTTTGTTTCTTTTTTCCGCTTTGAATTTCTTTATAGCATTGATTTTCTTATCACTTTCTGCATCAAAAACATCTTCCTCCTCTTCTTCCTCCTCTTCTTCATCTTCTTCTTTCTCTCCGTCTGCAACTCTCTGCTCACCTTCTTCTTCATCATGATAATCATCACCACTATCATCATCATCACCACCACCATCCTCCTCCTCCTCCTCCTCCTCCTCTTCCTCCTCTTCCTCCTCCTCTTCCTCCTCCTCTTCCTCTTCAGAATACTTGGCCAGTTTGTACACAAAGGCATTAAAGGGTTCCGAATCGGCATCGTGTGCCACCACCACCCCCACAACCGCCCCCCTCCCGTTGTTCTCACTCACCTGTTGAATGGAAGATGATCAGTTGTCGTAACAGCAACAACAGGAGCAACAACAGGAGCAACAACAGGAGCAACAATAGGAGCAACAGAAGCAACAACAACAACGACAACAGCACAACAACAAAAGTGGCAGCAAATAAAAGTTAATAAAAAATATGAAAAAAAAAAAAAAATTATTATTATTATTATTATTATTATTATTATTATTATTATTATTATTATTATTATTATTATTATTATTATTATTATTATTATTATTATTATTATTATTATTATTATTATTATTATTTTTATTATTATTATTATTATTATTATTATTATTATTATTATTATTTATATTATTATTATTATTATTATTATTATTATTATTGTTATTATTATTATTATTATTATTATTATTATTATTATTATTATTATTATTATTATTATTATTATTATTATTATTATTATTATTATTATTATTATTATTATCATTATTATTATCATTATTATTATTATTATTATTATTATTATTATTATTATTATTATTATCACTATTATTTATTTGTTATTTGTTTTTTTTTCTCAATATTCTTTTTCAAATATTATACGTGTGATACGTATTATCATTGATTATCAATGAACGAAGACTGCTGAGGGTAGAGTCATCACGGCTGTCACCGACTTCGAAGTGGTACGAGGTCTTCTCGAACTTGGGCCTCTCGTCGTTGACATCTTGCAGCTGGAAATGAGTCATAATGGTCAGAAATAAATTAATATTTATTTCATTTGGGATTTAATATTTGCTCAAATAACCTTCAAATACCCTTCAAACAACCTTCAAACAACCTTCAAACAACCTTCATACAACCTTCAAACAACCTTCAAACAACCTTCAAACAACCTTCAAACAACCTTCAAACAACCTTCAAACAACCTTCAAACAACCTCAAACAACCTTCAAACAACCTTCAAACAACCTTCAAACAACCTTCAAACAACCTTCAAACAACCTTCAAACAACCTTCAAACAACCTTCAAACAACCTTCAAACAACCTTCAAACAACCTTCAAATACCCTTCAAACAACCTTCAAACAACCTTCAAACAACCTTCAAACAACCTTCAAACAACCTTCAAACAACCTTCAAACAACCTTCAAACAACCTTCAAACAACCTTCAAACAACCTTCAAACAACCTTCAAACAACCTTCAAATACCCTTCAATCAACCTTCAAACAACCTTCAAATACCCTTCAAACAACCTTCAAACAACCTTCAAACAACCTTCAAACAACCTTCAAACAACCTTCAAATACCCTTCAATCAACCTTCAAACAACCTTCAAACAACCTTCAAACAACCTTCAAACAACCTTCAAACAACCTTCAAACAACCTTCAAACAACCTTCAAACAACCTTCAAACAACCTTCAAACAACCTTCAAACAACCTTCAAACAACCTTCAAACAACCTTCAAACAACCTTCAAACAACCTTCAAATACCCTTCAAACACCCTTCAAACAACCTTCAAACAACCTTCAAACACCCTCAAACACCCACCAAACTTCCCTCAAACATCTTAAAAACACCCCTCAAACACCCCTCAAACACCCCTCAAACACCCCTCAAACACCTTCATAAACCCTTCAAACACCCCTCAAACACCCCTCAAACACCCCTCAAACACCCCTCAAACACCTTCATAAACCCTTCAAACACCCCTCAAACACCCCTCAAACACCCCTCAAACAACCCATCACCTTGACAACCACTGAAACGTCTGCGTGGTTGGCAGGTTCGCCATGATCACGTGCCCTCACTTGGAAAGAGAAGCTCTGATTGGTTTCAAAATCCAACATGGCTGCCGTGCTTAGAATACCCTTTTCCGGGTGTATGTTGAAGAAGCTGAATGGAATATGAAAGGCTGTGTGTGTGTGTGTGTGTTTGTGTGTGTGTGTGTGTGTGTGTGTGTGTGTGTGTGTGTGTGTGTGTGTGTGTGTGTGTGTGTGTGTGTGTGTGTGTGTGTGTGTGTGTGTGTGTGTGTGTGTGTGTGTGTGTGTGTGTGTGTGTGTGTGTGTGTGTGTGTGTGTGTGTGTGTGTGTGTGTGTGTGTGTGTGTGTGTGTGTGTGTGTGTGTGTGTGTGTGTGTGTGTGTGTGTGTGTGTGTGTGTGTGTGTGCGTGCGTGTGTGCGTACGTGCGCGTGTGTACGTGTGAATTTTCATCGTTGTTTTTGTAAGTAGATATCGCTCTTTTCTTATCTCCCATGGTTGCTTCTATTTCAAGTGCGTGCATGAGATGTCTGTGTCCGTGTGCGTTTGTGTGCTTGTCTGGGTGTATGTGCATGTATTTGTTGTTGTTGTTGATTTTGTTGTTTTTGATATTGTTGTTGTTGATTTTGTTGTTGTTGATTTTGTTGTTGTTGAAGTTGTTGTTGTTGATATTGTTGTTGTTGATATTGTTGTTGTTGATAATGTTGTTGTTGTTGATTATATTGTTTCTGTTGATAGTGTTGTTGTTGATATTGTTGTTGTTGTTTATATTGTTTTTGTTGATAGTGTTGTTGTTGATATTGTTGTTGTTGTTGATATTGTTGTTTTTGATGTTGTTGTTGTTGTTGATATTGTTGTTGTTGATATTGTTGTTGTTGATATTGTTGTTGTTGATATTGTTGTTGTTGATAATGTTGTTGTTGTTGTTGATATTGTTGTTGTTGTTTATATTGTCTTTGTTGATATTGTTGTTGTTGATATTTTTGTTGTTGTTTATATTGTTTTTGTTGATAGTGTTGTTGTTGATATTGTTGTTGTTGTTGATATTGTTTTTTTTGATGTTGTTGTTGTTGTTGATATTGTTGTTGTTGATATTGTTGTTGTTTATATTGTTGTTGTTTATATTGTTGTTGTTGATATTGTTGTTTATATTGTTGTTGTTTATATTGTTGTTGTTGATATTGTTGTTTATATTGTTGTTGATATGGTTGTTGTTTTTTATATTGTTGTTTATATTGTTTTTGTTGATATTGTTGTTGTTTGTGTTGTTTTTGATATTTTTGTTGTTTGTGTTGTTTTTGATATTGTTGTTGTTGTTTCTATTGTTGTTGATTTTGTTGTTGATGTTTTTGTCGATGTTGATTGATGCCACTATAGTGATACTCGTCTTTGTATTTGTATTGTATTGTATTGTATTGGTTTTGTTGTTTTCAATGATGTTGTTAATATTTTTTTTGTTGAAAATTTTTGTTGTTGAAAATGATGATGTTGCTGATGATGTCATTGTGACGTGCTATGAAAGAGCGTGTATCAACTTGTTGGCGATGTGTTGGTCGACGATAGAGTAGTGCAGATGTTTGTTGTTGCCGTCGTCTGCATCTTCTGCAACCACCTGTGTTGGTGGTTGTCACCCTCTTCAGCACCCCCACAAGACTCCCACTTTGCCTTCTCAACAACACCTCCCACCCCTCATTCAGAAGCATCCTGCTTCAGGTAAACCATCCCCCCTTACCTCTCAAACTCACCATCCCCCCTTACCTCTCAAACTCACCATCCCCCCTCACCTCTCAAACTCACCATCCCCCCTTACCTCTCAAACTCACCATCCCCCCTCACCTCTCAAACTCACCATCCCCCCTTACCTCTCAAACTCACCATCCCCCCTTACCTCTCAAACTCACCATCCCCCCTTACCTCTCAAACTCACCATCCCCCCTTACCTCTCAAACTCACCATCCCCCCTTACCTCTCAAACTCACCATCCTCCCTCACCTCTCAAACTCACCATCCCCCCTTACCTCTCAAACTCACCATCCTCCCTCACCTCTCAAACTCACCATCCCCCCTTACCTCTCAAACTCACCATCCCCCCTTACCTCTCAAACTCACCATCCCCCCTTACCTCTCAAACTCACCATCCCCCCTTACCTCTCAAACTCACCATCCCCCCTTACCTCTCAAACTCACCATCCTCCCTCACCTCTCAAACTCACCATCCCCCCTTACCTCTCAAACTCACCATCCTCCCTCACCTCTCAAACTCACCATCCCCCCTTACCTCTCAAACTCACCATCCCCCCTTACCTCTCAAACTCACCATCCCCCCTTACCTCTCAAACTCACCATCCTCCCTCACCTCTCAAACTCACCATCCTCCCTTACCTCTCAAACTCACCATCCCCCCTTACCTCTCAAACTCACCATCCTCCCTCACCTCTCAAACTCACCATCCTCCCTTACCTCTCAAACTCACCATCCCCCCTTACCTTTCAAACTCACCATCCCCCCTTACCTTTCAAACTCACCATCCCCCCTTACCTCTCAAACTCACCATCCCCCCTTACCTTTCAAACTCACCATCCCCCCTTACCTCTCAAACTCACCATCCCCCCTTACCTCTCAAACTCACCATCCCCCCTTACCTCTCAAATTCACCTGTACCCACCATAGCACGCGCCCCCCTTTCTCTTCTCCTCTGAACAGTACCCACTAACCCTCCTTCCTCCACCACACTCCACCACCCTCATACCCTCTATTTTCAGCAAACACAGCCCTTTCCCCTCCAACATGTCACCCCTTCACCCTTCCACCATCAAACTTTCACTCTTCTCTTCAAACCCCACTTTACCCCCTTCCCCCCCCCCCAAACCAAAATGTCACCCTGCTCCACCCCCCCCCCCCACCCCTTCTTTCATACTTAACTCTTGATCCCTCCCTCCCCCCTACCACCCAAACTCCTGTTCCTTCACCAAACCTTCACCCCAACCCACCAAAACTCCCCAACCCACCAAAAACTCCTCCAACCCACCAAAAACTCCCCCAACCCCACCAAAAACTCCCCCAACCCACCAAAAACACCCCAACCCCACCAAAAACTCCCCCAACCCACCAAAAACACCCCAACCCACCAAAAACACCCCAACCCACCCTCAGCACAAAAGACTCTAGAGGGACAT
>OX387260.1:1451667-1454167 GCA_947562095.1 Branchellion lobata
AACATCCACAACAACAACATCCACAACAACAACATCCACAACAACAACATCTACAACAACAACATCCACAACAACAACATCTACAACAACAACATCCACAACAACAACATCTACAACAACAACATCCACAACAACCACAACAACAACATCCACAACAACAACATCAACAACATCCACAACAACAACATCCACAACAACATCCACAACAACAACATCCACAACAACAACATCTACAACAACAACATCCACAACAACAACATCTACAACAACAACATCCACAACAACAACATCTACAACAACAACATCCACAACAACAATATCCACAACAACAACATCCACAACAACAACATCCACAACAACAACATCAACAACATCCACAACAACAACATCCACAACAACATCCACAACAACAACATCCACAACAACAACATCCACAACAACAACATCCACAACAACAACATCCACAACAACAACATCAACCACATCCACAACAACAACATCCACAAAAACAACATCCACAACAACAATATCAACAACATCCACAACAACAACATCCACAACAACATCCACAACAACAACATCCACAACAACAACATCCACAACAACAACATCCACAACAACAACATCCACATCAACAACAACATCAACAACATCCACAACAACAACATCCACATCAACAACAACATCAAAAACATCTACAACAACAACATCCACAACAACAACATCTAAAACAACATCCAAAACAGCAACGTCATCCAATAAAAACGTTAAAACAACAAAATCCACAACAACAGCATCAAAAACACCACCAGAACCACCAGCACCACCAGAACCACCAGCACCACCAGCACCACCAGCACCACCAGCACCACCAGCACCACCAACACCACCAACACCACCAACACCACCAACACCATTAACTACATCAACAACATCAAAAAAACAACAAAAAAACAACGAAATCAACAACAACAACAACCTCGAAAGGATATTTAGACGAAATGACCCTCTCGGGAGTTGCTATCGATACAGCAAGAAATTGGGCTTCAGATCAACTGGATGAGATCTCTTCTGGAAGTGTTGGTGGTGTTTTGGTGTTGTTGCTGGTGTGTTGTTGGTGGTGTGTTGTTGGTGGTGTGTTGTTGGTGGTGTGTTGTTGGTGTGTTGTTGTTGTTGGTATGTTGTTGTTGGTATGTTGTTGGTGTTGGTGTGTTGTTGTTGGTGTGGTGGTGTTGGTGTGGTTTTTTTGTTGTTGGTGTGGTGTTGTTGATTTTGTTATTTTTTTTGTTATTATGTTGTTGTTGGTGTGGTGGTGTTGTTGGTGTGGTGGTGTTGTTGGTGTGGTGTTGTTGTTGGTGGTGTGTTTTTGTGTTGTGCTGTTAGTATAAAGGTTGGTTGCGTTGATGTTGCGTACATCGCCCTTCAACAGTAGGGGGTCAAAATTTCTTGAAAGGATCCTCTTTGGGAGCGCATGGGTGTTCAACCCCTCTTCAGACCCTATCAAGGGTGCCTGACGCATAGACACCTCACAATACAAAACCCGACCCGAACATTGCTCCTTCGCTCAAGACATCCGCTGTTTGACCACTGATCAGCAGTTAAAGAGAAGCTTTCAAATCCAGATTTTGAGTTCCAAAAATGCTTAAACGCTGTTTTGGCCGCAATGCTGTCAAGCCTCGCCCACTGCTGGAGCCAAGCTGTAAAGCCTTCATGGCTCCCTTGGGTCCTCAGCTGCTGGAGAGGGGAGGTCTGCTGCATGGCAACAGCTGACCTTCCGACCTCCATTGGCTAGGCTCTGTAGCTACACTGGAGCTGAAACAAGGTCTCTCGTGGATGCAAGGATGTCGATGGTGATGATGATGAGGATGATGATGATGATGATGATGATGATGATGATGATGATGATGATGATGATGATGATGATGATGATGATGATGATGATGATGATGATGATGATGATGATGATGATGATGATGATGATGATGATGATGATGATGATGATGATGATGATGATGATGATGATGATGATGATGATGATGATGATGATGATGATGATGATGATGATGATGATGATGATGATGATGATGATGATGATGATGATGATGATGATGATGATGATGATGATGATGATGATGATGATGATGATGATGATGATGATGATGATGATGATGATGATGATGATGATGATGATGATGATGATGATGATGATGATGATGATGATGATGATGATGATGATGATGATGATGATGATGATGATGATGATGATGATGATGATGATGATGATGATGATGATGATGATGATGATGATGATGATGATGATGATGATGATGATGATGATGATGATGATGATGATGATGATGATGATGATGATGATGATGATGATGATGATGATGATGATGATGATGATGATGATGATGATGATGATGATGATGATGATGATGATGATGATGATGATGATGATGATGATGATGATGATGATGATGATGATGATGATGATGAT
>OX387260.1:1461782-1464282 GCA_947562095.1 Branchellion lobata
ACACACACACACACACACACACACACACACACACACACACACACACACACACACACACACACACACACACACACACACACACACACACACACACACACACACACACACACACACACACACACACACACACACACACACACACACACACACACACACACACACACACACACACACACACACACACACACACACACACACACACACACACACACACACACACACACACACACACACACACACACACACACACACACACACACACACACACACACACACACACACACACACACACACACACACACACACACACACACACACACACACACACACACACACACACACACACACACACACACACACACACACACACACACACACACACACACACACACACACACACACACACACACACACACACACACACACACACACACACACACACACACACACACACACACACACACACACACACACACACACACACACACACACACACACACACACACACACACACACACACACACACACACACACACACACACACACACACACACTTACTCAATAATGGAACAAAGATGACAGAAGTGATGTGTGCACATTTTACAGGCACGCACGCACGAAACACACTGTACCTTGGAACACCAACCACACCTCACTTCCCCCGACGCCCCGCCACACGTGGTGCATAATGATGATGATGAAGAGGAAGAAGAAGAAGATGCTATGATGGGTTCTGTCCGCTCTGCGTCGGAAACTGATGCTGTGGCAAGTGGTTGGTGGTCGAATTCAAAGAAGAGCAAGCAAGGATATGATTTTAATCTAATCTAATCTAATCATTTGTATAGCGCTGATTACACACTGTTCAAGAGCGCTCTGCTAAGAACTGTTTAAACAATAATGCTTTGAAGGTTTTAAATAGAGAAGTAATAGAGGTGAGATTGGGGGAAGAGAGTTTTTCAGTAGGAAAGTGCAGATTTAGCATAAATACTATTAAAAGACATCCAAAAAAATGAGAATGAGTAGATCTCAGTCCCTCAGGAGGAGGAAACTCAGAGGTCCGGTGAGTAGTTAGGTGGAAGATTTTGAAAGAGTGGCGAGGAAGGAAGGAGTGAGCGAGGAATGACTTTGACACTATGGAAAGACCCATGGCTTCGTCATTGTAGCATAGCATGGGGAGTGATAATAAATAAAAAATTTAAAAAAATTATTTAAAATTAATAAAAATTTATAAAAATTATTTTAAATTAATAAAAATTTAAAAAAATTATTTTAAATTAATAAAAATTATTTAAAATTAATAAAAATTATTTAAAATTAATAAAAATTAAAAATTATTTAAAATTATTATTTCGAAATAGAAATGCTCTTGTGCCTTCATCACCATGAATGGGTCGGTAGGAAGAACACGAAAACTAACATACTTTTGGACATGGGAACTAGGTCAAGTTGTCCGTTTCAATGAACTCATAAATAAACAAATGAATAAACAAACACAGACGTAGTTTTGCAAGAGAGAGAAGCCCGTCCTTGTTGGGTTGAATGCGTGTCTGAACCCCCGAGCCCCTGGAGGTGGAAGGTTGCTGGTAGTTGTTGTTGATGTCACACGTTTGAGTGTTGACTTTGTCTGTCTGGCAGGGTGTATGGACCTGCTTGGAGCCCGACCACAAAAGTTCCTTTGTTCGGTCTGGATATTTGGAGACGCTTTTCATATATACTGGTTTCAATAGCTTCAGCGTTGAAAGTTTTTTAAATAAAATATTATAATTCTTTTTCTAATTCAATTTTCATATTTACTTATTTTAATCTACTTATGGCTTAAGGTTTGATCCCGCCTTATGAAAATCTTATTCAGGAACATCTTAATTTTTTAGCTTAAACCTTAAGATGAATGCTTTTTTTACATAACACAGTGACAAACTCACCATATACTTTTTTCATCTTCTCAGGGTCGTTTTTACTAGCCATCTTTTCGTTCACGAACATTTTCATCTGCTGAAAGTCCCCATTGCAAGAAACTTTGCGCTTCGACATTTTATGTGTAATTGTGTGACTATTTCGATATCAAAAGCTATTTTTTCTACTCAATTTTTTAAGATGCCGCTTCTAGTTTTATTTACTGTTTAAAAGTTAATTTTTAAAAATCCTCATTTTCATTAGTGAATATCTTCAAAATAAATAAAAAACAAAACATTTTGTCAATGAAATTGAATGAATAATTATTTTTCAAGCTTTTTAAAGTTAATTAATTTTAATGGCGCAGTTAAACTTTTTTTACAGAGCATTTGTTGAGTAAGAAGCTCAATGGAGTCACAAAATATCAAAGTTTACGGCAGTCAAGACAACAACCAAAAATATTACATATCTTTTAATCCAATCTTGCATTCCCAAAAGCTAAACGAGTCTTAACGCCTCTCTACTTTACGAAAGGACTTTTTATAATAAATCACTTCTTTTTGTCATCGACTTTCTGAGATTTCAAATCTTAATCTTTTTTCATCTT
>OX387260.1:1466782-1471782 GCA_947562095.1 Branchellion lobata
CTCCCCCTTCTCTCCCCCCCTCTCCCCCCCCCTCTCCCCCCCCCCCCCCTCTCCCCCACCATGCTTGCCACTCCCCCCTCCCCCACCACCATGCTTGCCACCCCCCCCCTCCACTACACCATCCTATCTTTTTCAAATTTTTCTACCACACCCCTCCTTCCTCACTACTATTTTTTTTCACAACACAACTTTCACCACAGCACACACACTCTAAAAACCCTCTCATCCCACACCCCCACCCCTTCCTCCACCCTCGATCTTAATTCCATCTTTTCCCCCATCCCCATAACACCCTCCATCTTTTTATCCCACTTCTATATCACCCTCCCCCCCCCCCCCCCCTCATTCTCATTCTAACCCCCACACCCTCATCTTCATTCCAACCACCCCCACATCTCCATCCTCATCCCAACCACCCCCACACCCCCATCCTCATTCCAACCCCCCTCTATCCTCATTTCAACTCCCCCCATCCTCATTTCAACCCCACCCCCCACACCTCCATCCTCATCCCAACCACCCCACACCCCCATCCTCATTTCAACCCCCCTCTATCCTCATTTCAACTCCCCCCATCCTCATTTCAACCCCACCCCCCACACCCCCATCCTCATTCCAACCCCCCCCCCCCCCATCCATCCACCACCCACAGTTCGTGAAGTCTTGCAAAGAGGTCTTAGGAAAAGGCTTCAGAAACGTCTCGATGAATTGGAAGTTATTTTCTGGCAGTGTGGTGGTGGAGTCTTCCTATGACGTGTCTTCCTCCATGCAGCCAGACTCGATGGCGTGGGATGGAACACTCATTAAAAATATTCCTCTTTACATCAACGGCTCATTCGGTGACTGCTTCTCCGTGTTGTGTGACGTCAGCAGCAAGTGAAGCAGCAATAGCGGCAATAAAAATAGCAACCACAATTAGAGCAACAGCTTCAACCATAGTAACAAAAACACAACAGCGACAACATAATATCCCCAACGACAACACAACAGCGACAACATTACATCCCCAACGACAACACAACAGCGACAACATCAAATTCCCAACAACAACACAACAGTTACTTCTCGTATGGGGGAGGGATCTCCACCACAAGATCCTTACAGTGAGTTTTGTACCAACATTGCTTTCATGAAAACCCACCACCCGTATGCACCCATCCATGCACCCATCCATGCACCCATCCATGCACCCATCCATGCACCCATCCATGCACCCATCCATGCACCCATCCATGCACCCATCCATGCACCCATCCATGCACCCATCCATACACCCATCCATGCACCCATCCATGCACACATCCATGCACCCATCCATGCACCTATCCATGCATTCTTCTATGCACCTATCTATGCACCTATCCATGCACCCATCCATGCACACATCCATGCACCCATCCATCCATTCATCCATCCACCCATCCATGCACCAATTCATCCACTCATCCATTCATCCATCCACCCATCCATCCATTCATCCATGCACCCATCCATGCACCGATTCATCCACCCATCCATGCACCCATCTATCCATCCATCCATTCATCCATGCACCCATCCATGCACCTATCCATGCATTCTTCTATGCAACTATCCATGCACCCATCTATGCATTCATCCATGCACACATCCATGCACCCATCCATCCATTCATCCATCCACCCATCCATGCACTGATTCATACCTACCTACCTACCTACCTACCTACCTACCTACCTACCTACCTACCTACCTACCTACCTACCTACCTACCTACCTACCTACCTATCTATCTACCTACCTACCTACCTACCTACCTACCTACCTACCTACCTACCTACCTTCCTACCTACCTACCTACCTTCCTACCTACCTACCTACCTACCTACCTACCTACCTACCTACCTACCTACCTACCTACCTACCTACCTACCTACCTACCTACCTACCTACCTACCTACCTATCTATCTATCTACCTACCTACCTACCTACCTACCTACCTACCTACCTACCTACCTACCTACCTACCTACCTACCTTCCTACCTACCTACCTACCTACCTACCTACCTACCTACCTACCTACCTATCTATCTACCTACCTACCTACCTACCTACCTACCTTCCTACCTACCTACCTTCCTACCTACCTACCTACCTACCTTCCTACCTACCTACCTACCTACCTATCTACCTACCTATCTACCTACCTACCTACCTACCTACCTACCTACCTTCCTACCTACCTACCTACCTACCTACCTACCTACCTACCTACCTTCCTACCTACCTACCTACCTACCTACCTTCCTACCTACCTACCTACCTACCTACCTACCTACCTACCTACCTACCTACCTACCTACCTACCTACCTACCTACCTACCTACCTACCTTCCTACCTACCTACCTACCTACCTACCTACCTACCTACCTACCTACCTACCTACCTACCTACCTACCTACCTACCTACCTATCTACCTACCTACCTATCTACCTACCTACCTACCTACCTACCTACCTACCTACCTACCTACCTACCTACCTACCTACCTACCTACCTACCTATCTACCTACCTACCTACCTACCTACCTACCTACCTACCTACCTACCTACCTACCTACCTACCTACCTACCTACCTACCTACCTACCTACCTACCTACCTACCTACCTACAGGAAACCTCATCATTGGCTTAGGAGTTCCTTTCGTGTTGTTGTCAATCTTGGTGTTGTTTGCGCTGGTGGTGGTGGTGTTGAAGCACCGGAAGAGGCAGCAGGAAGGACGCTTGAAGCGAGAACCACAAGAAGCGCTCGCTCAAAGCTTTTCTCCCAGCGTCCGCAGCAACGTGTGGATGAAGAGCCAAGGGACCACTTCTCTCAGCGGCAGCTTCTCTCAAGCCAACAATGAAGCCTTTGACTCGGATGAAAAGATCACTAAACATCCATCCTCCAACCACAGCGGCCACAACAACCACAACGGCCACAACAACCACAGCGGCCACAACAACCACAGCGGCCACAACAACCACAGCGGCCACAACAATCTCCGGAAGGACTCCAAGCTTCTGGCCACAAGCCACCACGGCGTGCAGGACTCCGGCAATGAAGCATGTGTGTTGTGGTTGGGTGGTATTTTTTCATGCATTCTCACCTCAAGCCATGCACGCAGCCACCTCAACAACCCCCCACAGACAAGCTTCCCAGAGTGAACTTGAAGGCCAGAGAACCTTCGAACAACGACAACATTCCCAGCAACACCGTCAACAACAACATCATCAACACCATTTACCAGTTTGGTGACCAGACCACAACACTCAGCAACAACAACAACAACAACAACAACAACAACAACAACGATGATGAAACTTCTCTCAACTCTTCACACCTCTCAGCCAAAAACTCCCACCTCGAGACGCCTCTGTCGAACATGCAGGCTTACGGACTCAAGTACTCAGGTAGTGTGCTGTTCGACAAGGGCCCAGTCTCTTTGTTGTCCAACAACAGCTCCAGCAACAACCAGTTCAACCTCTCTCTTCCCTACAAGGCTGACCAGAGTCTGCATCTGATGACGTCATCAATGACATCTTCAGACGCCCTCACGTCGTCCACACAGCGCCTCTCCAACCACATCAGCGAGGCGGCTCGCGACGAGGGAATGCTCGCCTCTCTGCACTACAACCAGCCCGTGAGTGGTCGTTGAACACACGTGCACACGCACATATAAGCGCACGCACACACACACACACAAACACACACACACACACACACACACACACACACACACACACACACACACACACACACACACACACACACACATACACACACACACACACACACACACACACACACACACACACACACACACACACACACACACACACAGAGGAAAGGTCTGATAAACCAGGTGAGGGACACTGTAGGCAGACTGAGAAGTGCCAAGAGCTCCATCTTGTACCGACAACACTGACGTCATTCAAGTCAACAACAAAAACAACAGCAACAACAAAAACAACAACAACAACGACGAAAACAACATTAACATTATTCAAAACACCAACGATATTAAAAACTTTCAAAACGACAACGGCAACATCTTTAAAATGATTAGTTTGACATCATCCGCAACAACAAAATTGATACCATTGAAACAACAACAACAACAACGACAACAAAGTTGAAATCATCCTCAACAACAACCTTTATATCATCGAAACAATAACAAAAACAAAAACAACAACAAAAACAAAAAAAACAACAACATTGACATCATCTTCAACAAAAACAACATTGATATCAAAGAAACAACAACAAAAACAACAACATCCAAAACACGTGACACCTTTGAAGCACCAATCAATACCAACCCTGCATTAAAAACTTGGTTCACAATTGAGGATGCCATTCATAATTTATATAATTATATTCATAATTTATTCATCTCCATAATTTATTCATCTCCATAATTTATTCATCTCCATAATTTATTCATCTCCATAATTTATTCATCTCCATAATTTATTCATCCTCATAATTTATTCATCTCCATAATTTATTCACCTCCATAATTTATTCATCTCCATAATTTATTCATCTCCATAATTTATTCATCTCCATAATTTATTCATCTCCATAATTTATTCATCTCCATAATTTATTCATCTCCATAATTTATTCACCTCCATAATTTATTCACCTCCATAATTTATTCATCTCCATAATTTATTCATCCTCATAATTTATTCACCTCCATAATTTATTCATCCTCATAATTTATTCATCCTCATAATTTATTCATACTCCATAATTTATTCATCTCCATAATTTATTCATCTCCATAATTTATTCATCTCCATAATTTATTCATCCTCATAACTTATATGACTTTCCTGAGGTCTTGCAGCTGATAGCGACAATGACCAGTGGCTGCATTTTTCGCTACTTTTTGTAAAAAGTGTAAATTATTAATAAAATTTTTTTTTAGTCTATTAAATTTGAAAACGGATTAACTGCGTTAT
>OX387260.1:1476782-1484282 GCA_947562095.1 Branchellion lobata
GTGTGTGTGTGTGTTCAAATGTTCAAAATAACCAAAACAATAACAGTAGCACTAGAATCAACAGCAACAACTGAAACAGTAGCATTGTAAACAACAGCCACAACAATAACCACAACGACAACGGCCTATAATGAACTTGTGCGCCTTTCACAACCAGCTTTAGCGCATCTAAAAACTATCCTTAGGCGCTTAAGATAAAAAACAACAACAACAGTCACAACAGCAACAACAACAACAACAACAGCCACAACAGCAACAACAACAACAGCCACAACGACAACAACAAAAACAACAGGCACAACAGCAACAACAACAACAACAGCCACAACAACAACAACAACAGCCACAACAACAACAACAACAGCCACAACAACAACAACAGCCACAACAACAACAACAACAGCCACAACAGCCACAACAACAACAACAGCCACCACAACAACAACAACAACAGCCACAACAACAACAACAACAACAACAGCCACAACAACAACAACAGCCACAACAACAACAACAGCCACAACAGCCACAAAAGCCACAACAACAACAACAGCCCCAACAACAACAACAACAACAGCCACAACAACAACAACAGCCACAACAGCCACAAAAGCCACAACAACAACAACAGCCACAACAGCCACAACAACAGCCAAGACAACCACAACAACAACACCCGGGCTTGGTCAATGGCCCGCATGAGTTTGAACCGGCTGGCCATGTCAAAGTCCAAACAAACCCCCTCCACCTCACCAAGGTACTGGGTGGAGGGAGGAGGATTAGATGGTGAGAGGAAGAGAGGATGGTGGAAGAAGGATTGGATGGTGAGAAGAGGATTGAATGGTGAGAGGAAGAGGGGATGGTGGAAAAAGGGTAGAGTGTAAAGATAGAATGGCGTTAAAAAAAGAAAAATTTCATGGTGTGTAAAAAAAGGATTTAAGTGATGCCGAAAAAGACGGATTTGAGTGGTGCAGGCGGAAAAAGAATATTATCCTTTTCTCTTTTGTTACTAAAAAATTTATTTGTAGAAGAAAAGAACTAAAAGCGAAAAAAGACGCAGACTTGAGGCTTCTTGTTCTGCAAGCTAGCTGGCGCTCCAGTCGCTTGCCTTGGCGCTTTGCAGATTAGGTTTATTATTAGATGAAAAAACAAAACCTGTATTGCAATGTCCTCCATCGCGTCTCGGAAGCGAATGTTAGTGGTGGGTAACTATAATGTTTTATGTGTTTTTACTGATCAAATTCAAACCTTAAATATTGAAGATAGTTTACTTCCCTATAGTTTCCGATGAAAATTATAATAAAATTATATGATTTAATTTTTTTTATCTTTAAAAGTAAACTATTCACGGTCAGAATATCAACTAAGAAAGTAATTTTATTTAACTTGTATTTAAGTCAGGTTTCTAATCGAATGTGAAAAGTTGAAAAGCACTTAATTGTGATAAAATAAAAATACTTTAAATAACAAAAATGAGAAAAACAAATAGAATGTTTTCCAAAAGTTGAAAAAATAAAATACATTTAGTAGAAATTTGAAAAAGATAAGAGCACCAGATGCAAAATCAAAATTTTGAAAATATGTTCAAAAATATCACTAAGTCGAAAATGTAGCTTTATTTCAATATATGTTATTGAAATTTGTGAAACCATTTGTTTCTATTTATTTCAATAAAACTTAAAAAATATCAATCAGGTCATTTCTATTTTAATAATTCACAATATTTTTTCTAATTAAAAATTTTGTCTAGTCAAACTTCTATAAAAAAGTTATCAATTCAAAATTTAATAATAGTGATATTAAAAATGATAATATCATTTTCGCCATATAGTGAAGCATTATTTTTTTTTAAACTTTTAGTTTTCACATTTATTGTTTTATTTTATTTTATTTTTTTCCAAAAATTTTGTAAGATTGACCACCCTCAAACCATTTAATTTAAGATACTAAAATTGTGACTTGCCTAAGTGTGTCTATGGTATCATCAGTCCCGTATGCTGTTATGATCAAAAAACTTTAAATAAAATGTGAGGATATTTTTTATGAATGAATTTCTGATAAATATCAATAAAACAATTTTTATTCTTTTTTCAAGGAAAAAATCGAATAAATGGGATAACCCTATAGGCAAGAACTTAAGTCCTCTAGACCAAGCCAAGAATGTCGCTTTGATGATAAAAAGACGTTTGGATGAAAATTCAAAACCAAACTGTGAATCTACACCGTCTGAAGAAGCCAAACAAGAGGCAAACAAGGTCAGAAGCGATGTTAACTTAAAATGTGCAACGATGTCCCAGAGTGGGGTAATGTACCGTATAGGAAGAAGAAGAAGAATGCAAAGGATTTATTGGTTTTTAGTAGCGTGCTGGAGAGAGGCCTAAAGTGGTTTGATGGGTTTGCTGTCTTGTATTTTCATAAAGTTTTTTTATGAAAATACAAAACTTCATAGTCAAAGTAGCTCCATGAAATGTTGTAGAAGGTAACCATTCACTATTGTATATTTTAACGAAAAAATTCTATGTTCCAGCTTTTTTATAGAAATGCTCCAACGACTCCACTCCAGAGCGAAGAGGATGAAGGTCACAAGAAGAAGGTTGACCTGTCCGAAGTTTCTGCTGTCTGTCAAAGACTCCTCACCACCTCGATCACCCTCAATGACGTAAGTCACCCAAGCCTCATGACTTTTCTTCACCCTCATGACACCCACACAGATCATGAAGAGGTCTGGGGTAACCATTGAAGTAAAGGGACGTCAGGAGGATGACAGCAAGTGAGTCTCTGTTTTAATGCACCTAGAATGTGTTTCAACATCACCAGTGCGTGAGGGATGTTGAAATTTCAAAAAATTTCAGCTTTTTTTTTTTGTCACACTGTGTAATTTCTTCCAGGAATGAAAAGTTGCACCTGCTTATCACTGCAGACTCTCTCGAAGCTGTCCAAGGTAACTGTCCGTTTTTCTAGTTTTTTTCTTTCTTTTTTTTTCTCATCCCATTCTTTTTCATTATTTAAGCGCTTTTGAGGCAACCTAGTTTGCAAACTGTGCGCTATAACAATTTGTAACTTCATTCGTTCATTCACTTTTACCTTCCATCCATCCTTCCTTCATCCTTTCCTCCTTCCCTTCTTTCCTTCCAGCCGCAGTGGAACGCATACACCGAGTCATAACTTCCCTCTCTCCCTCCGCTGCCTCCACCACCACCACTACCACTACCACCTCCTCTTCCACCACCTCCCAGTCAACCATCATCATGGTAGGCTTGTGTTCCAACCTGCTTACGTGGAACCCACACACACACACACACACACACACACACACACACACACACACACACACACACACACACACACACACACAAACACACACACATACACACAGCAGGCCTTCTTGCAGGAGAAGGTGTTTGTGGGATTAGACAATGCACCACCCTCTTTCAACCTCGCTCAGCGCATCCAGGGAGAAAATGTACGCATAGTCTGGTCCTATCTAGGCATCAAACCCCGCTAAGACCACTTTTGAGCGTTCCTCGTTTGTCGTGCACACACACACACACACACACACACACACACACACACACACACACACACACACACACACACACACACACACATTCACTCCTTTCACACAAATACCCATTCCACATATTTTTCCACCAAAACACAAGTACAACTCCCCACCTAAACATACACCACAAACTTTTCTACCCATACACCCTCCCCCTATAAACACCCACACCCTTCCCCCCATAAACACCCACACCCTCCCCCCATAAACACCCACACCCTCCCCCTATAAACACCCACACCCTTCCCCCCATAAACACCCACACCCTCCCCCCATAAACACCCACACCCTTCCCCCCATAAACACCCACACCATCCCCCTATAAACACCCACACCATCCCCCTATAAACACCCACACCCTTCCCCCCATAAACACCCACACCCTCCCCCCATAAACACCCACACCCTTCCCCCCATAAACACCCACACCATCCCCCTATAAACACCCACACCATCCCCCTATAAACACCCACACCATCCCCCCACAGCGCTTGTACCTGGAGCACATAGAGCGCAGCACTGGGGCGAGGGTGATGTTGAGGGGAATTGGGTCAGGTCACATGGAGGTGACGTCAGGACGAGAAGCCTTCGAACCTCTCTTCCTCTATCTGCAGTGGGTGTGGGGGGGAGGGGTGGAGTCTCGATGCCGCTATAATAATGTTCGTGTTTGTGTTGTATTGTGTGTGTTTGTGGCAGTGTGGGACTGGTTTGTGTACGTGTGAGGGAGGAGAGGGTTTGTGTGTGTGTGTGTGTGTGTGTGTGTGTGTGTTTGTGTGTGTGTGTGTGTGTGTGTGTGTGTGTGTGCGTGTGTGTGTGTGTGTGTGTGCGTGTGTGCGTGTGACTCATCCTCACGTGGCGGTGACTGTATGATTCTCGTTCATCCACAGGCACAGCAGTGCTGAGGGTCTCAAAAAGGCAGTCGACTTGGTCAACAGTCTCATACAGAAGGTGGTGTACAGTGGTTGTGGTGGTGGTTGTGGTGGGGAAGGGATGCATGGGTGCATTCGTGGTTATGGTGGCAGAATTCATGAGTGTTGTAGTGCACACATGCATGCGTGCATGGGGGTGAATGCACACATTTTGAATTGCAGGTACAACAAGACTACAGCAAGTTCCTCCGCAATCCCGTCCACCCCGGTACTCAAACACCCAAGCATAACAACACACATACACACACACACACATACACACACACACACATACACACACACACACACACACACACACACACACACACACACACACACACACACACATACACACACACACACACACACACACACACACATACACACACACACACACACACACATACACCTCAGGGGGAGTTCAGCTAGCAGACGAGCAAGTACCCAAGTTGATCAACTACCCCCTCCTCAACAACCAACCTACCCTCTCCCCCCACTACCACCCCTACTTCGGCTTTGGTCCTGTCAAAGCTCCCAAGAGACCCCCTCTCTTACCCACTCCCCTGCCTCTCAACCAGGTGTGTGGGCGGGTTTAGGGGGTGTTTGGTGGGGGTTTTTGTGGGGGGAGGCTGGTCTGTGTGGGTGTGAGGGTCAGTGTATGTATGTGTATGTGTGTGGATAGGTGTGTGTTTTTATGTATCCTTGCGTGCGTTTGTGTTTTTTGTGATTACTTCAACTAACGAACATAGCAATGAATCAACTTTTGTTACGCCATACATTCATTTATCAATTTTCTTCCTGCTTATTAACCTCTTTTTCTTTCTTTCTTTCTCTCACCCCTCCTTCCTTCTCTCACCCTCCTTCCTTCTCTCACCCTCCTTCCTTCTCTCACCCCTTCTTCCTTCTCTCCTTAAGTAGCAATGACATCACTAACCATCCACCATGACGTCATATCAAACAGACCTCCTCCCCAACAGCAGCTCAGCATTATTACAAGAATTACCTTCATTCACATAGTCCTCCCAACGTTGGTGATGGTGGTGGTGGTGGTGGTGGTGGTGGTGGTGGTGGTGGGGGGGATGGAGTGAGTGTGGAAGAGAAAGATAACAGGAAACGGAAACACGAAGACGCTGGATCTGAAAGGGTTGGTGTGTTATTTTTTTGTTTTTGTTGTGGTTGTTGTTGGCGGTGTTGTTACCAATAGCATCGTGTTGCGGACACCTCATGCACCGCACGACCTCACCACAGTACTCACCGACACTATTGGAAGAGGAGGAAGAGGAAGAAGAAGAAGAAAAAGGAAAAAAATTAATGAGGAAAGAAGAGGAAGGAAGAGGAAAAGAGGAAGGAAAGAAGGAAGGAAAAGAAAAAGAAAGAAAAGATGAGGTTGTGCGCGGAGACCTGGAAGACACAGCACTCAGGTGAGGGGTATGATCGTGCGCTTAATTGCTCACTGGAGCTTTGTTCGTCTCGCTTGGGTGCTCACTGGAGCTTTGTTCGTCTCGCTTGGTTGATAACTGGAGCTTTGTTCGTCTCGCTTGGGTGCTTGATTAAGTTCCGCTCGTCTCGGTATAATGCTTTTAAGAGCTTTCCACGCCGTCACCGCTCCACAGGCCTCAGGAAGGAGGTGACAAGGACACTCTGTTCAAGAAACCATCGCTCTTCATCAGACCCAAAGGTGGGTGGTAGAGGGGATGGAATGGGTGGCAGAGGGGGTGGAGTGGGTGGTAGAGGGGGTGGAGTGGGTGGTAGAGGGGGTGGAGTGGGTGGTAGAGGGGGTGGAGTGAGTGGGGGATGGAAGAGAGAACTATTAAATGTTACCACGGGCTGAAGGTGTTACGAAATTTCAGTGCGGACTGGAGAATGGTCGGATGTGAGATGAAGGCTCAGATAAGATTGAATGTGGTGGGGTAGTATGCGAAAGCTAAGACAGATGAGGATGGGATAAGAGAGATAAGAATAGGATAAGATGGGATGGGAGGGGATGAGATGGTAGGAGGGGTTGTTCAGAGCTCAGTGACCACACAGAGAGGCCACCACCGAAGGAGAGTAAGGAGACACCCGTCTCGTCTGCCCTCTCCTGCGTCGCAGGTGCTTTCCTTCTCCAACAATTAATATTCCTCAATGATAAATAATTATTTTTAATTTATTTATAATCATTTTTTTATTTATAATTTAACTTTTTAAATAATAATTTTTTCATCAATAACAATTTTTAATTTTATTTATTATTCTGTTTCCATTATATCTTCGCTGATAAATACTCCACAACCATCACTCTGCAGAGATGTATGGATCTGGTGATGAAGACGAAAATGATGATGATGATGATAATAGCTGAATGATGTTGATCTTGCTAGGGTTCCGAGATCAAGAAGATTCAAATCAACATCTTCCTTGTAATATATACCCATAAGCCATCACACTTCACACTCGCATCTGTTTTTATTTCAGTTTTCAAAAATTCTGTAATTTTGTCTTTTATTTAAACCATAGAATGCAAGATTAATAATTAAATTAAGGACAAATTAATTAAAAACAACTAGAAAATCAGCACTTTCAAAAGCTTTTTTGAGGGGGTCTAGCGTAGTGTTCAGATGACCATGTCATCAGAAGTTATAATGGTCGAGACAGGAGCGAATTGAGTTTGGACTGGAGTAGTTTAAGTCGTTTTTATTATAGTCAATCTGCATAATATTAGTGATATGATGAATCAAAATGATAATGGAGCATTAACTTTTGAAGAAGGGTTTTCTTCAATAAAACCAGAAGTTTCCATTTAGTCCTTTATTTAAAAAATTGAAAGCACAACTGTCTTCTGTTTCTATGCTTAGTGGTGATAAATGAAAAGAGTTCGGTTTTGTTAAATTTATTCGATTAACAATGATAGGCCGAGATCAGTATGGCATGAATGGATTTTTTGGAGAAAAATTAACACCGATAGATCGCGAAAAAGTGATTTATTTTTGCTCAAATTTAGCTAAAATATGCCTTGTATAATTTTGTAGGATATATAAAAATTCAACTTTG
>OX387260.1:1486782-1489282 GCA_947562095.1 Branchellion lobata
GCTTTTTCGGGGTTAACGCCACTATAACATTATTTGTCGTTGTATTGTCCTGTATTGCATTGTATTGTTGTGTTGTACATCATTGCATTGTATTTTATTGTATTGCATTTTATCGTATTGTACGGTATTGTATTGTTTGTATGGTATTGTATTCTTCATCATAATAATAATACCGTTTTTATTTTTTATAAATAATTTATTTTTATTTTCATTTATTTATTTATTTTATTCTATTTTTAATTTTTCACAATAGTTTCAATAATGAGACGTTTTGAGTGGCCTCGAAACTCGGGGTTAATGCCACTAAAAAATATTCGTGTTTGTATTGTAATGTATTGTATTGTATTGTATCGTACAGTATGGTATTATTTGCATGGTATTGTATTGTACTGTATTTTATTATTTGTATGGTATTGTATTGTTTTTTTTGTTTTGTAGTATTATTTGTATGGTATTGTATTGTTTTGTATTGTATTGTACTGTATTGTATTATTTGTATGGTATTGTATTGTTTATATTGTATTATTTTTATGGTATTGTATTGTTTATATTGTATTATTTTTATGGTATTGTATTGTTTATATTGTATTATTTTTATGGTATTGTATTGTTTATATTGTGTTGTACTGTATTGTATTATTTTGATGGTATTGTATTGTATTGTATTGTATGAAGCAAAATGCCACCTCCACGTTATCACCTATAATGTAATTTCTATTGTTTGCGTGGTGTTTTGAGGCCCTTGTGAGGTGTTGTGGAGGTGTTGAGAATTTTGGTGTTTGAGAGACACTTGTTCGAAAATGGATGAGCCCATCAGCAAACATTCAAAGCTGGAGCGCCATTATTATCCTTCCGTTGTAGCCGTGGTCAGATGGAAAATGAAAGCCACATACACACACACACATACACACATACACACACACACACACACACACACACACACACACACACACACACACACACACACACACACACACACACACACACACACACACACACACACACACACACACAAACACACACGCACACACACACACACACACACACACACACACACACACAAACACACACACACACACGCACACAAACAAGCAACCCTCCCACAGGAAACCCTCACATATGAGCAATTCATGCTCCTCACGAATTCACTTCCGGGGACACCAGCACTGAATGAATGCACGTGCATGCACACATCACGTGCACTGAAGTCCCTGACACGAATCAAGTGCAGTTAGATACACCTCCACGATGTATCATCCCACATGGTGGGGTATCTTAGATAGATCCTTCTCTAACAGTGAGCTATAAACCTGTATCTAATCTTGTTTTAATTCAGTTTAAAAGTCTTTTCATTTTTTTTATTAATTTTTTTATCCATCTATTCCTTTTTTTCTTTTATTCATTTGTTCATTTCTTCCTTTCTTCTTTCTTTTTTTATTCATTTATTTCTTTCTTTCTTTCTTCCTTTCTTTATTTTTTTCTTTCTTTTCATCTTTCTTTTATTTTCATTCCATGAAGCCTATAACCTCCTTCCCACTCAATCTGGATTCCATCCTTCCTACAGCGCTGAAGCGTCTCTCTTCAAAATCTACGCTGACTCCGCACTCTTCTCTCGAAAGGTAACATCTCTCTCCTTCTTCGCTTAGCTTTCTTTTCGCCTTTTTGACACTCTTGAAGACTCTTTTCTACTCAAAACAGTTGAAAATTCTTCCGGTATCTCAAAATCTTGTCTTCAACGACTCTTTTCTTACCTTACTTTTGAAGTTTTGAAAAATAATTCTTATTTTGTTTTTTCTTTTCATTTCCCATTTGGTGTTCTTGAAGGTTCTCTCCACGATATTCTCTTGCGCGCCTTCAAACGAAAAGCTAAAAGGTGTTTTAAAAATTCGAAGTCGATCGGCTTCTGTTTAATTTTTTTTACTTCTCAACGTCCAAGCGCCTCTGAGGCAACCTAGTTTGTGAACTGCGCGCTATAAAAACTGTACATTCCTTCATTCACTCATTCAACATCAAAAAAAAAAAACAAAGCTTTTGAACTGTGCGTTATAAAAATATGATGATTAGATAAGATTAGATTCATTTAGACCAGACAGCTTATAAGAGTGCAACTCGACACCTACCTACATCATACTCTTGGCATCACGGAGCATGCAAGTGCTGATGTGGAAATCAAATCTAATCTAATCTAATCCTTTATATAGCGCTGATTACACACTGTTCAAGAGCGCGGGACTGCATGACGTGGTGGTATATAAGGCCTGGAATGGATGAGAGATGAACGTGAAGTCTTCATCACTAAAGGTGAGTCTTGAGGCGGGTGGTGTGTGGTAGTGTGTGGTGGTGTGTGGTGGTGTGTGGTGGTGTGTGGTGGTGTGTGGTGGTGTGTGGTGGTTTGTGGTAGTGTGTGGTAGTGTTTGGTAGTGTGTGGTGGTTTGTGGTAGTGTGTGGTGGTGTGTGGTGGTGTGTGGTGGTTTGTGGTAGTGTGTGGTGGTGCGTGGTG
>OX387260.1:1494282-1499282 GCA_947562095.1 Branchellion lobata
CTATCCATCCACTCACTCATCCATCTATCCACCTCTCCATCCACTCACTCATCCATCTATCCACCTACCCATCCACTCACTCATCCATCTATCCACCTATCCATCCACTCACTCATCCATCTATCCACCTACCCATCCACTCATTCATCCATCCATCTTTTACAACCTCATCCATGCACCCGATACACCACCCACCAGTTTTTCCTTCTCCTCCCCATCCTTCACCGGCTCTGTTGTGGTGGCAACACGAGGTGTTGACGATGTCAGTCGAACAATCACTTATTGACCAACATTTATTCATTCACTCATTCATCCACCATTCACCCATTACCCATCAACCATCAACCGTCCACCATTCACCCATCAACCGTCCACCATTCACCCATCAACCGTCCACCATTCACCCATCAACCGTCCACCATTCACCCATCAACCGTCCACCATTCACCCATCAACCGTCCACCATTCACCCATCAACCGTCCACCATTCACCCATCAACCGTCCACCATTCACCCATCAACCGTCCACCATCACCCATTACCCGCTTACTCAACGCCCCCTCGTCATCGATGACGGGAGGTTTGAAGAAGTTGAAGAAGGAATCCCTCTTGGTTCCTTCCTTGTCCACCGTCACGTCATTTCCTTCCTTCCACTCCACATCACACCTGCCGACCACAACCATAACGATATTATTATTATTCATAATTACTAATAATAATTACAATATAATTAATATTTATTCCTTCTATTGGAATTCAGACATTTATTAATATTATTATAATTCAAATATCAGTAGTATTAGAATTCAGGTATTAAAAGCATTATTAATAAAAATAAATCCATGTTATAAAGCAACAAGGCAAGAAACAGAGGCGCCAGGGAACACAGTGAGGCACGACGAATGTGAAAAAAAAAAAGTTGCAACACGTGACAGTGGTTCAAACGAACGAAGGAATGAGTTGCGAATAAACGAAGGTTTTTATTTTGAACGTAGGAACACACCAAAGACACCAAATCAATCGAATGACGTCATCAAAGCCCCTCTCAAATCCTCTTACTGGCCGTCAGATCAAAAGAAGACGCAGTTGAAGACTTACAACACGAAAAATTAAAGCCTTAAAACAAATAAAACTGTAACATTTTTCATAATTTAAAAATATTTTTTTTTTAATTTGTAAATTAATTTATTTTCAACAAACTCAATAAAAAAAAATTCTTTTTTTTTTTAATTGAAAACTAATCTTAAAATACGTTAGAGGGTGTATAATATTAATAATAATAATAATAATAATAATTATTATTATTATTATAGTTTATTTTATTGATTTAATATTATTATTATTATTATATTGATTTTAAAAAAATCATATTTGCTCTCGCTCCCTACGTAACGAGTGATTACGACAGACAAAAAAAAAATTAATTTGAAAAAAAAAAAAATAATAATAATAATAAAAATAAAATAATAAAAATAATATAAAAAAAATAAAATAATAAAAATAATTAAAAAAAAAATAATAATGAATTTGTAGAACGCCAAGGCAAGCAATTGTGGAGCAACGAGGTGACTGAGTTACTCTAGGACGGCGTCTGCTCTTCCCTCGAATAACAGCTTTTTAAAACTCAAACTTGAGCTTAGCCGGGAATCGAACCCAGAGACTAACGTTTTGAAGCGGGCTTGTGAATCATAATGGTACAGGAAAGAAGAAGAGCAACGACAACAACACACCCCTCACACTTGACGATCTCGGGCCCGTCATACGACATCACCGACTCTGGATCAGGTCCCATACGTAGGGTGTACCTGCGTGGTGGTGGTGGTGATGATGATTGTGGTGATAGTTGTGGTGATGATGATGATGATTGTGGTGATAATGTGATAGTGGTGATAATGATGATGATGATGATGATTGTGGTGATGATGATAATAGTGGTGATAATGATGATGATGATGATTGTGGTGATGATGATGATAGTGGTGATAATGATGATGATGATGATGATTGTGGTGATGATGATGATAGTGGTGATGATGATGATGATGATGACAGTGGTGATAGTGGAAATGACGAAGATGACGATGGCGACAAAGAAGGTACTTTTTGGTGAGAGTCGATTGCTTGAGGAAGTCGTTGTCTGCGAAGTCAAAGAACAACTGGAAGCCCTGCGCAATCACGTGCATAAGGGCGTAGGACTACACGCACAAAGAATACGTGATACACGCGCGATTGAGCATTAAAAAATGAACACACACACACACACACACACACACACACACACACCCACACACAGACAGACACAGACACAGACACAGACACACACACACACACACACACACACACACACACACACACACACACAGACAGACAGACAGACACACACACGCACACACATTGTTGGGGGTGGAGGAGTACTCAACTCTCACGTCAACCAGGTGCTTAAGAACACTTTCGTCCTCCTCCTGCCACGTGTGTGTATGTGTATATATATATATGTGTGTGTGTTTGTATGTATATATGTGTGACGTGTGCTTGTGCGTCTGTATGTGCTTGTATTATTCAATAAGTGTGTGTTGGGCGGGCGCTGTGAATATTTGTAGTGGTTTTAAGAGTGTCGTGTGGTGTGGTGAGGTGAAGATGGTGGCAGTGGATGGAAAAGTGAGAATGAGAGTTTGATGGGGTAATAATGGTGGAATAGCGAGGGTATAAATGGTGGAATAATGGTGGAATAATGGGGTAATAATGGTGGAACAATGGGTGGGGGAACGGACGGTGAGGTGTTCGGAGAGGGATGGAGTGTTCTTGATAATGCTCAACCAAAACTCCGGAATGCCCTTGGTGTCTTCTGGGAAAATGCTCTGTGTGCAAGATGATCACACAATAACGCACACACACCCACACTCACCCCCTACCCCCCCCCCCCACACACACACACACACACACACACACGCACGCACACACACACACACACACACACACACAAACCTTTTCTGTAGTTTTGTCTTTAGAGTCTGTAGTTTTATCATCATCTTCCTCCTCGTCCTCATCTTCCACCTCGTCCAGTGTACACTCCTCATCGGTGGGCTCATGGACTGCTGTTATAATGTCCTTGCGCTGGAGGGCAGTGTCATGATGGTGGTGGTCGTTAGAGCAACAAGGTGAGGTCAGTTGCCATGATATTGAGCAAATAAGTAGTCGTCATGGCAACATGGTTAGAGAAGTCGTCATGGCAACATGGTTAGAGTAGTCGTCATGGCAACATGGTTAGAGTAGTCATCATGGCAACATGGTTAGAGAAGTCGTCATGGCAACATGGTTAGAGTAATCGTCATGGCAACATGGTAACGAGCATGGGTCACCCTGTGGAAGAGGGGACTGTAGAGGGAAGCAAACTTGCATTCCAGTTTGTGCACCTCCTCAAAGAACTGACCTTCAATCTGTGGGGATGATGGGTTGGTGTGGATGGTGGGAAGGAGGGGGGGGGGGGGGAGGTGAAACAGAGCAGTAGGAGTGGTGCTAATGGTTGGAGTTGAATGGTGGTTAAGAATTGATGATGAGTTGAAGTTGAAAGAGGTAGCAAAAGGAAGTAGCAGCTAGCAGCTAGCAGCAATGAGCAGCAATGAAGGGCAGAGATGGCTGACATTGAACGACTTCTGCTGTAGCCTCTTCAGAGCCTTCAGCCTCCTTTTGATGCTGACTGGCAGGCTGCAGTGATGCATCAAATTGACACACACACACACACACACACACACACACACACACACACACACACACACACACACACACACACACACACACACACACACACACACACACACACACACACACACACACACACACACACACACACACACACACACACACACACACACACACACACACACACACACACACACACACCAACTTACAAAGCAATGAATTCTGATTTTTGTCCAACGTATGACTGCAGCTTTTCACCAAATGCATTCATGGCCTGATAGTGATCGGTCTCAACATTATCTTCATTATCACCCTATCAACAAAATTCAACCACAAGCAGACACCCTACATTAACAAAAACAATAATGATAATAATAATAATAATAATAATAATAATAATAATAATAATAATAATAATGATAATAATAATAATAAGAATAATAATAATAATAACAATACTATTGTATACTATATTTATACTATATTATTGTATAATATAGTTTATTATTATAAGAAAAACCATAAAAATGATGATGATTATTATTATCCCCATCCTCCTCATTATCATGAGCACAGGAGGCTCTCCAGAGACAGGGGCACTCACTTGTGGGTTGGAGATCAAAGAAGTGAGAACACCTTGTCTGTCTACCTGGTCTGTGGTGGTGGATGTCAGAGGTGGTAGTCTATGGTGGTGGTGGTGGATGTCGGAGGTGGTAGCCTATGGTGGTGGTGGTAATCTATGGTGATGGTTTGGGAGGTGTATATTGATAATAATTATAATTATTATAACAAAAATTAACTTAGATTGTAAAGCACCAAAGCAAAAAACAGAAGCGCAGTGAAACACAATTGGAGTGTTATGAGATGCAGTGAACAATGGCTGAAAAATTCGTTAAGTGGAGGTTGATGTGATTTTATCAACGATAAGATTTGAAAAGCTCTTAAAAAGTATGCAATATAAACTTAATGTTTTTTTTTTACTATAAGATGGGAGTTTTTGAGACAAGTAACATAATTATTTGAATATTTTCAATTATTTATTTGATTAGAAATTATTTCAAACGCTACGACCAATTGCGTTTATAAAGTTTAACTGGGTGGGGCCCAATAGCTTTACAAAAGTTACCTGGGGCGGTTGAGTTTTTCTTTCTGAAAACAAGAATATAAAATTAAACTATTTAAATTTTTTTTTTGAGTTTCAAAATAAAAGATTGAAACTAACTGGTCAGTCATTGAAATCGGCGGAGTGAAAAAGACAAGAGGTAAGACACGTGAAGAGCAACCGAAGCAACAATGTTCCT
>OX387260.1:1504282-1506782 GCA_947562095.1 Branchellion lobata
AGACAAACCGCCAGAAAACCGGACAGATATACACACGGATATGCAGAGAGACAAGAACAAAAACATGCAGACAGACAACCAGACAGACAAACACACAGACATGCAGGTGCATCGCGTGAGACACGTGGCTCCAGGGAAGTACATGTTGTGTGTGTCCTTCTCTTTGCCCCACTGCCTCCTGCTAGCCCGTCCCTCTGGTGGTAGTGGCAGTGGTGGTGAAGATGGTGGGGGTAAGTGGTGGTGGTTATGGTGGGTTGTAGTGATGATGATGATGATGATGATGATGATGATGATGATGATGATGATGATGATGATGATGATGATGATGATGATGATGATGATGATGATGATGATGATGATGATGATGATGATGATGATGATGATGATGATGATGATGATGATGATGATGATGATGATGATGATGATGATGATGATGATGATGATGATGATGATGATGATGATGATGATGATGATGATGATGATGATGATGATGATGATGATGATGATGATGATGATGGTAACGATGACGATGATGAGGATGATGATGATGGTGACAAAGTTATTTGAAACGGCAGGAACGCAGGCGAAAAAGGCAAAGCTGGAGTAAGGTTCAATTCAACACCTTTGACCACTCACCATCATCACCACTTCCACCATCATCACCACTTCCACCATCATCACCACTTCCACCATCATCACCACTCACCATCATCATCACTCACCATCATCACCACTCACCATCATCACCACTTCCACCATCATCACCACTCTTCATCTATTGCACCTGGGAGACTGACCTGTTCGAATAAACCACACCCGTGTTCGTTTTCTCAACAATCAAGCTTCAACCAAGAATAACAATTATTCTTTCTAAGTTTCAATTCGAAAGAATCAGAGGATTCCAAAGAATTGAAATAGAAAAGTCAAGTAATTCAGCAACAATTCACAAAAATTAAGCGCATCAAAAGTGGTGACCAAGTAGACATTGTTTGTGGGTTTGCAAGAACGGATGATTAAATGTACAATTTTTATAGCGCCTAGTTAATAATGGTACAAAAGTAAAAATACTGGAGGTACGCCAAAATACTGGAAGAATAAAGCCCGGTTTCGTAAGAGAGCTCTGCTGCTTAAACAGTTTGTATCAGGGTCCTTTTGAACAGCGTTAAATCTGCGCTAAACAAATGGTTTGATTACTGAACGGCAAATCTACGAATGGGTATAATAATAATAATAATAATAATAGTAATAATAAAAACACAATTATAATAATCCGCAACAACTGGTAGCGAACGACACTCCACAATCATGTGCTTCCCATCATCTCGAAATGTGGCCTCGAAACTCTACGGGGTTGATGCCACTATAATAATAATATTAATATTTGTTTTTGTATTGTATTGTATCTCTTTCATGTATCTTCTTATCCTCTTAATCTCCATAATCATCTCCTTGTTTTCTTAATCTTCATTATTCTCATCTCGTTCTCTTAATCTTTATAATCATCATCTTGTCTTTTCAAGATTCATAATTTCAATTGCCCACACAAGAGTCACTACTTGTAATCATCACTGTGCTCCTTACATTCTTAATCATTAACCGTTGTTCTTAATTATCTTAATCATCAACATTTGTTCTTAATCACCAACCTTTGTTCTTAATCCTCTCAATCACCAACCTTTGTTCTTAATCCTCTCAATCATCAACCTTTGTTCTTAATCTTCTTAATCATCAAACTTGTGTTCTGGTGTTGCCTTCACTCCAGCCATCCAGACTGATGTTTTGAGCCGATGGAGCGTATGGGTACTGTATGTGTGTTTGTTTGTTTGTTTGTTTGTTTGTGTGTGTGTGTGTGTGTGTGTGTGTGTGTGTGTGTGTGTGTGTGTGTGTGTGTGTATGTGTGTGTTTGTGTTTGTGTGTGTGTAACCATGTATCCACACGAGTACTCACAGGGGCGGTCTGTCTCTCGGGCATTCCCGTGATGGACAAGCGTGCCTTCGATTTGACGGCGTTCGAAAAAGTGGTCTGAGCAGCGGAGCACGAAATAAGAAGAATAAATAATAATAATAATAATTATTATTATAATAATTATTATTATTTAATGTTATTATTATTATAATTATTATTATTGTTATTAACACCCAACCAATCATTCTTCATCATATATACCACAACCAACATCTACCATTATCCACTCATCTTTCCATTTATTCATTCATCTATTTATCACCATCCATCCATCCATCCATCCAGCACCACCATCTATCCATCCATCACCCATCTATCACCCATCTATCCACCATCCATCCATCCATCCATCATCCATTTATCCACCATCCATCCATCCCTCCATCATCACCCACCACCACCACTCACCTTCCTCCTTCTTGCCTCCACCTTGGAGTTGTAAAGGAATTCCACAGCAGCCATCACCAATGCCAACGATAAGCCTGGACACGTCACGTTCAAACAAATCTCAATTGCAAAAACAACAACAACAACA
>OX387260.1:1519282-1524282 GCA_947562095.1 Branchellion lobata
AATGAGCCACTCACTGCGGCTTCAATGAGCCACTCACTGCGGCTTCAATGAGCCACTCACTGCGGCTTCAATGAGCCACTCACTGCAGCTTCAATGAGCCACTCACCGCGGCCTCAATGAGCCACTCACTGCGGCCTCAATGAGCCACTCACTGCGGCTTCAATGAGCCACTCACTGCGGCTTCAATGAGCCACTCACTGCGGCTTCAATGAGCCACTCACTGCGGCTTCAATGAGCCACTCACTGCGGCTTCAATGAGCCATTTACTGCGGCCTCAATGAGCCACTCACCGCGGCTTCAATGAGTCACTCACTGCGGCTTCAATGAGCCACTCACTGCGGCTTCAATGAGCCATTTACTGCGGCCTCAATGAGCCACTCACCGCGGCTTCAATGAGCCACTCACTGTGGCCTCAATGAGCCACTCACTGCGGCTTCAATGAGCCACTCACTGCGGCTTCAATGAGCCAAACACTTGATGGAAACAACGACAAAAAACAATCAAAGGCGAAGTAAAATGGACGAGCAACCGTAGTCCTCCAATTGTCACCACTGCCTGTAATAACATCACCACTGCGGCCACCACCACCATCACCACCACCACCACAACCACCACCACCCCCACCACCCCCACCACCACCAACACCCCCACCACCAACACCCCCACCACCACCATCATCATCACCACCACAACCACCACCCCCACCACCACCCCCACCACCACCAACACCCCCACCACCAACACCCCCACCACCACCATCATCATCACCACCACAACCACCACTCCCACCACCACCACCACCACCGCCACCACCACCACCACCACCACCACCACCACCACCACCACCACCACCACCACAACCACCACTCCCACCACCACCACCACCGCCACCACCACCACCACCACCATCACCACCCCCACCACCCCCACCACCCCCACCATCCCCACCACCACCACCACCACCACCACCACCACCACCACCACCACCACCACCATCACCACCCCCACCACCCCCACCACCCCCACCGTCACCACCACCACCACTACCCCAATGTACTCACCCGAGTCATGAGTTCCCCCACCATTCCACTCCAGGTGTTGTTCTTCTCCGTCCCATAAGTCCCGTCCTCCACCACCTTTAACACGTACTCGAAACCCACAAAGTCCGCTATCTTCTTCGCCAGGTCCACGCAGTAGCCTGTCACAACACTCTTTCGTCATTCATCTCTTCTTCCATCCATCCATCGCTCATTCTTTTAACGCTCTTCTCTCTCTCATTCATCCTTCTCTCACTCCTCTTTCTTTCGCTCATCTTTCTCTCACTCATCCTTCTCTCACTCCTCCTCCTCTCACTCCTCCTTCTCTCACTCATCTTCCTCTCACTCATCCTTCTCTCACTCCTCCTTCTCTCACTCATCTTTCTCTCACTCATCCTTCTCTCACTCCTCCTTCTCTCACTCATCTTTCTCTCACTCATCCTTCTCTCACTCCTCCTCCTCTCACTCCTCCTTCTTCCACTCATCTTCCTCTCACTCATCCTTCTCTCACTCCTCCTTCTCTCACTCATCTTTCTCTCACTCATCCTTCTCTCACTCCTTCTCCTCTCACTCCTCCTTCTCTCACTCATCTTCTTTTCACTCCTCTTCATCTCACTCATCCTCCTCTTACTCAGCCTTCTCTCACTCATCCTCCTCTTACTCATCCTTTTTTCACTCATCTTCCTCTCACTCATCTTTCTCTCACTCCTCCTTCTCTCACTCATTCTTCTCTCACTCATCCTTCTCTCACTTCTCCTCCTCTCACTCCTCCTCTTCTCACTCCTCCTCCTCTCACTCCTCCTCATCTCACTCATCTTACTCTCACTCCTCCTCCTCTCACTCAGCCTTCTCTCACTCATCTTCCTCTCACTCAGCCTCTTCTCACTCATCCTTCTCTCACTCATCCTTTTTTCACTCATCCTCCTTTCACTCATCTTCCTCTCACTCATCCTCCTCTTACTCATCCTTCTCTCACTCATCCAATTTTTCATCCATTAGCCACCCTTCCATCGTTCATCTTTCCAACACTCTGTCCTCCAGCACTAATTTCCATCACTCCTTTTTCCATCCATCTCCTGCTCACCTTCATTCATCCATTCCTTCCACCCCTCCACCTTCAAAGCGGTCGTTCCCATGGAGATCTGTGCGGTCAGTGCCATCAGGATTCTTGAGGCGCATCAAGTATGGTGCGGACTGGGGGGGGGGGGGGGGGTAAGATGGTGGTGGTGGTGAAAGGGGTGGAGGGGGAAGGTGGATGGTGGATGGTGGTAGAGGGTGAGTGTGGTGGTTGGTGGTTGTTACCAACAAGAACACCAACAACAACGCAACCAACAACAACACCAACAACGAAAACACCACCAACAACACCAACAACACCACCAACAACACCAACAACACCACCAACAACACCAACAACACCAACACCACCACCACCAACAACAACAACAGTACCAGGATAGAAGTGACAATCCTGGTTCTGTTTGCTATGGTGTTGTTGCCTTTGAAGGGACGGATGGTGTCAGGCGGTTGGATCACTATGCCCTTCCTGGAGGACCATGTGCCGATCTGGTGTGGTGAGCACTCATGCATTGATCTTGCTCTACTGATTCTTTCCTGTAGTTGCTCTGCCTTATTCTATTCCGGTAGATCTTAGAAACACCATCAACATGACAACAACATCATCACCATGACAACAACATCATCACCATGACAACACCACCATCACCATGACAACACCACCATCACCATGACAACACCACCACCCCCCATCACCATGACAACACCCCCCCAACCATCACCATGACAACACCACCATCAACATGACAACACCACCACCAACATGACAACACCACCATCACCATGACAACACCACCCTCACCATCACCAGGACAACACCACCATCACGATGACAACACCACCATCACCATGACAACACCACCATCACCAAGACAACACCACCATCACCATGACAACACCACCATCGCCATGACAACGCCACCATCACTATGAAAATACCACCACCACTATGAAAATACCACCATCACCTTGGCAAGAGCCCTGCTTTGACTGACTTCCAGGACATCCAACTTGAAGTTGCTGCGATGGCCTGAATTGTCAAACTGCACGTGACCTGTCAGTCCTTGCAACTGTACCTGAGGAGGAGAAGGAAGAAAATAAGGAGGAGGAGAAGGAGGAAGAGGAGGAAGAGGATAAAGAGATGGATGGATGGAAAGATGGATGGATGGAGAGATGGATGGATGGAGAGATGGATGGATGGAGAGATGGATGGATGGAAAGATGGATGGATGGAGAGATGGATGGATGGAGAGATGGATGGATGGAGAGATGGATGGATGGAGAGATGGATGGATGGAGAGATGGATGGATGGAGAGATGGATGGATGGAGAGATGGATGGATGGAGAGATGGATGGATGGAGAAATGGATGGATGGAGAGATGGATGGATGGAGAGATGGAACAGGAAGAATGTACAACCTTCTTGATGGTTTCTCGAATTTTTACTCCTTTCCGAAACACCTGTCAAAAGGAGGCCTCGTGAGGGTTTTGCAACAAAATAATTTGCGCTATACAAATGTTTCAATTGGTTATTTCAGATTATGGGAGAAACATTGAAAATTAAAAATGTTTTGAAAAAATGAAAATCCATCATTTAAAAGCTCAAAAACAAACAAACAAACTTAATAAACAATACAACAAACAAACACAACAAACGAAAACAAAAAAACAACAACAATAAAACAACTCTACAAACAAACAACACGACAAACAAACACACAAAAAACAAACACAAAACAAACAACGATAAAACAACACTACAAACAAACACATGAAAAACAAACACACAAAAAACAACAACAAACAAAAACAAACAAACACATGAAAAACAAACACACAAAAAACAACAAAAAACAACAACAAACAAACAATAACAAACAAACAATAACACCTGTACGTCTTGTTGATCACAATCGATCTGCTGAGACAGGTTGCTGCGGTCGTTAAGGAGACCTACAGCTGCATCTAACGTTGCTATGGAGTCGATAGCCAATGCTGTCTCGTACTGGGGTGTGGAGGATGCATGGAGGATGCATGGAGGATGCATGGAGGATTCATGGAGGATGCATGAAGGATGCATGAAGGATGCATGGAGGATGCATGGAGGATGCATGGAGGATGTATGGAGGATGCATGGAGGATGCATGGAGGATGAATGGAGGATGCATGGAGGATGCATGGAGGATGCATGGAGGATGCATGGAGGATGCATGGAGGATGCATGGAGGATGCATGGAGGATGCATGGAGGATGCATGGAGGATGCATGGAGGATGCATGGAGGATGCATGGAGGATGCATGTAGGATGCATGTAGGATGCATGGAGGATGCATGGAGGATGTAAATAAGATGTATGGAGGATGCATGGAGGATGTAAATAAGATGTATGGAGGATGCATGGAGGATGCATGGAGGATGCATGGAGGATGCATGGAGGATGCATGGAGGATGCATGAAGGATGCATGGAGGATGCATGTAGGATGCATGGAGGATGCATGGAGGATGTAAATAAGATGTATGGAGGATGCATGGAGGATGTAAATAAGATGTATGGAGGATGCATGGAGGAAGTATCGTAAGATGTGGTGAGATGTGGTGGTGAGATGAGGTGTGGTGTGGTGTGGTGTGGTGGGGTGTGGTGTGGTGTGGTGTGGTGTGGTGTGGTGTGGTGTGGTGTGGTGTGGTGTGGTGTGGTGTGGTGTGGTGTGGTGTGATGTGGTATGGTGAGTCAGGGTTGGTGTTAATTGGTGTGGTGTGGTATGGTGTGAAGGTTCATGGATAGCTGAATAGATGGATTGATGAAGAAGATAGATGGATGGATGAAGGAGATGGAGGAATGAATAGATAGATGGATGAAGAAGATGGATAGATGAATAGATGGATG
>OX387260.1:1531782-1534282 GCA_947562095.1 Branchellion lobata
TTATGAGTAAAGTTATTTTGAGCTTCACAAATTACAGTGTAGCTGGTTTACCCCCAAGCTACAGACGATATGAACATGTGTTTTCTTAAAACCTACAATGAGAAGACCTTTTATTACATTTTTTGATCATTTCATCAGCATTTTCAGCGTCTACTAGTTGATAGGTATCAAGAGCTTGTTAATTTGAAGTTTAAAATTTTGTATTTTACAAAAATACAAAGTTTCATTGAAATTCTAAAACTAAATACAATTTTAAGATGATATGTTTTGGATAAAAAAATCAATGTTATTCATGTCTGTGTTACCTGTTGTAAAGTAACGATAATATGCCTGTAATAACAACACTTTATAATTTTCAAGCGCGATGTTCCGTGTTATGAGTTTTTAAAAAATGATTTTTTCAAAGAGAATACAAATAATTTGCATACTTTCGATAATTTCAATTTCCACTCTTTATGCAATCAATTCGGTGATCACAACAGCGCAAAACCAGGTGGTTCATGAAAAGACTTGAATTTCAAGTTTTATTTCATAAAAACAACTCAGCTAAAATTGTAGATTAGTTCTTTTATTAAATTAATGTTTTCAAAAAAATAAAGTTATAGCAAAAAATGATGTAAGCTAAGAAGAGACAAAGTATTTACGAAGAAATGTGACAGCAGTTGACGTAAGCATATTTAATAAAAAGGCTTCAAAAAGGCATTAAAAATCGTTTTTCAACTGTTCCAACATGACTGACCATGCTTTTGACAGCCCAGTGCCTTTTCCCCGAGTGATATTTTGCTGGTGTCAACGCTCAATGGCACCTTGTATGCGGTGCACCAACACACTGGAGATGTTTTGTGGAGCATTCAAGATGGTGAGTGGTGACGTTTTGCGCTATATCGAAGGTTCCACTTCTTTCCTTGTAACTCCTTGCTTGAAACTTCAACCTGCTTTTTTCATAGTCTCTGTCAAATCAAATTAAGAAAAAACCTTGAAAATGTTACTCAAGCATTACTCATGAACCTCCCATTCATCCTCCATGCAACATCCATGCACCTCCCATGCAACATCTATACATCATCCATACACCCCTCATGCACTCTCCGTGAATCTTCCATGCATTCTCCATGCGCCCTCTATGCACCCCTCATGCACCTCCCATGCGCCCCCATGCACTCCCCATGCACCCTCCATGAACCACTCATGCATCCTCCATGCGCCCCACATGCATCCTCCATGAACCACCCATGCATCATTCCAGATCCGGTACTGCAGATTCCTCTCAAGCCTGCTAAAAAGTACATCTTATCTCTCAACTTTTGAGTCACAAGTCATCATCATCATCATCATCATCATCATCATCATCATCATCATCAGCATCATCATCATCATCATCATCAGCATCATCATCAGCATCATCATCGTCATCAGCATCATCATCATCAGCATCATCATCATTCTCATCATCATCACCATCATCATCAGCATCATCATCAGCATCATCATCATCATCAGCATCATCATCGTCATCAGCATCATCATCATCATCATCATCATCAGCATCATCATCAGCATCATCATCGTCATCAGCATCATCATCGTCATCAGCATCATCATCATCAGCATCATCAGCATCATCATCATTCTCATCATCATCACCATCATCATCACCATCATCATCACCATCATCATCATCATCAGCATCATCATCATCAGCATCATCATCATTCTCATCATCATCACCATCATCATCAGCATCATCATCACCATCAGCATCATCATCGTCATCAGCATCATCATCATCAGCATCATCATCATTCTCATCATCATCACCATCATCATCACCATCATCATCACCATCATCATCACCATCATCATCACCATCATCATCATCATCATCATCATCATCATCATCATTATCCTCATCATCATCATCACCATCATCATCATCATCATCATCATCATCATCATCATCATCATCATCATCATCATCATCATCATCATCATCATCATCATAACCATCTTCCCACAGATCTTTCTTCCTAGCCAACCCAAAAGATGGCTCCCTGTACATGTTCAAATTAGGTGGAGAGGCTATTTCCTTACATATGTTTCATAATAAAAAAAATGATTAGATTCTTATTATTATTCTTGTTATTGTTGTTATAACAACAACAATAATAACATTGATTACAACCGGGACACCAACAATAACACCAGTAATAGCAGCAATATTAGAAACTGCACCACCGCCACCACCCTTAACAGCTGCCACTTCCACCACTACCATTAACAGCCACCACTTCCACCACTACCATTAACAGCCACCACTTCCACCACTACCATTAACAGCCACCACTTCCACCACCACCACTATTAACAGCCACCACTTCCACCACCACCACCATTAACGGCCACCACTACCACAACCATAGCCACAACTAACCACCACCCCAGTCACAACCAACCACCATGATCAAAATTGACCACAACTGACCACCATGACCACAACCAA
>OX387260.1:1546782-1549282 GCA_947562095.1 Branchellion lobata
TCCACCACCCCTTCCTTCTCTCCTCCACCTCCTCCACCACCCCTTCCCTCTCTCCTCCACCTCCTCCACCACCCCTTCCCTCTCTCCTCCACCTCCTCCACCACCTCTTCCTTCTCATTTTCTTCCTCCTCTTCCTCATTCTTCTCCGCTTAGTTTCCCGCTTTGGCGTTTCACAAAGACAGTCTTATCAATATTTCACTTTTTCACATTTCATTCTTCAATCTCTAATTTATCATCATTTCATTTATTATTATTATTATTATTATTATTATTATTATTATTATTATTATTATTATTATTATTATTATTATTACTTCATTATTATTATTATTCTCATTTTTTAAATTTTTATATATTTTTACAAAACATTGTTACTATTATTATTATTATTTTTATTATTTTATTATCAATTTTCTTGTTCCTGCACTGGCGCCATTGTCTTCAATGCGTGCTCTTGTCACTTCAAACTGCTGTTCTCGATTGTTCCGGTATATATATATATATATATATATATATAACTTATTTACATACATACTGATTTATTTATATACACGCTAATTTATTCATTTATACACCCATAGTATTTTCATGTATCACTATTATTTAGTTTGTATGTCTTCATAATATATTATATCGGTTCAAAAATATATATATATCGATTGAAAATATACATACTAATTTGTTTGCTTGTTCGTATTTATGTTTATGTATTTATTGATTTATTTATTCGATAAGTTGACTCAAGTTGCATGATATTTGTATACGTAATCACATTGTTTGTTCCAACGCCTCTGTTCCCTCATTGAGATCTGCCACTGGACAGTCGCAACGTTCGTCCAACGCTCTTTCGTTCGAGCGACCTCTGTCGAATTGTTAAAAACATTCTGGAGTTGGTCACATGATTTGGTGTGTCGATTAGCTAATCTAATCTCATCTGATTTAATCTTTTTAAATGTAATCTATTTTTACATAACCTCTTCTCAATCCAATCTTATCTATTTTTAATTTTATCTAATCTAATCATTGTATCATTATAACGCCCTTTAGTCATGGTTCAAGTGACGTCGTGATAGGTTGATAATGGGTAGTGAGGCGTTGATAAGGAGTTGTTGATAAAGATTAATAACGTTTCAGTTGTGACTCACTGTTGCTTGAGTGAATCGGTTGTGGCAAAAATTGTTTCAGAAATTCAACAGGTGAATGATAACGAGGGTTCTTAAGCAGTTGTGATAAGCAAAAAAGCAGCAGCTATATCAGCAGCTGTAAGCAAGCAGCAGAGATATCAACAGCTGTAGGCAAGCAGCAGAGATATTAGCAACTGTAAGCAAGCGGCAGAGATATCAGCAGCAAACGAGTGAACATGGAGGGCCAATAATACTGATGAGAGCGATATGTATGTGTGTGTGTAAATTGAAAATAATCGATTTCAAGTCAGCAGACGCATGGCAAGGCAGACGAGAAAATCATAATGACTACAAACACATTGGCAACCAAGATTACGTGGGTGGATCTACAGATCAGACATAACTTTCGAGTGGGTTTTTTACTGTGTATTTCAACTACCTTTTGAGTATATATTTTATTTTTGTATTTTAGTGATTCTAGTGTACTTTCCTATTTTGTTTTGTATTTAAATACAAAACAAAAATGAAAAAATACACTAGCTTGTTTTATGTTTTTATTTATGTTTTTTTGACTACTTTTTGAAAACATTTCTGTGCTTCAAATTGCTTGCTGCGATGGGTGGAAAGGTGGGCGGCATGGTGGCGAAGGATCTACCACAGCAGTCGAACGAGTGTGACGTGTGGTTGTTCTTGTTAGGAATGGAAGGACGATTCTTGAAGTATTGCGTTGTGTGTCGATTCAACTGACCTCGGGTGCTCTTCTGGGCAAATAGTCTCTGGTTTCTCAAAGCCAGTTTTTTTTCTTTTGTTTCGGTCGGATGGATTTCTAAGGTTAGTCGTTTTTGAGTCGCTGGCACTTTCGGATGGTGTGCTTCTGAGTTCGGAGTGGTGTCTTGCAGCTTCGATGGGTAGATCAAATCTTCGTCTGTGGGCTCCTTCAACACGCTGTCCGAACTGGAGGTTTGTTCTCTGTTGATTTTCTGCAAACTCCCCGCTTTGGCGCTTCCGCTCATTTTCGCTCGCAATTGACCCCTTGTGATCGGAGCCACGCCTGCGGTCCAGGCCCGCCATTTTTGTGACGCCAACGAACGAACCAGGTTCTTGTACTTCACGTAGAAACCAGTCTCAGAGCAATATTGGCTTGAACTTGGATCCACACACGCCGTAACGTCCAACGCAAAGTCGATCTTGTCGTTGTCCCGCAATCGCTTGGTACGCCTCTTAGCAGAGTCAATGGGCGTATCTTCTTTGTCAATTTTTGAGTTTTTTTTTGTTATATTTTTTAAAGCCTGGTGAGGGCTTTTCATCAAGCTCCAACGAGTAAGGAAATTCAGAGTTTGATCTACAACTTTTGTCTGTGCAAGGAACGTATCCTG
>OX387260.1:1554282-1569282 GCA_947562095.1 Branchellion lobata
TGTGTGTGTGTGTGTGTGTGTGTGTGTGTGTGTGTGTGTGTGTGTGTGTGCGTGCGTGTGTGTGTGTGTGTGTGTGTGTGTGTGTGTGTTGGTCTGCAAATTTTTCATTTTTCATATATATATATATATATATATATATATATATATATATATATATATATATATATATATATATATATATATATATATATATATATATATATATATATATATATATATATATATATATATATATATATATATATATATATATATATATATATATATATATATATATATATATATATATATATATATATATATATATATATATATATATATATATATATATATATATATATATATATATATATATATACAGGGCTACTGCAAGGGAATGCATAGAATCAAGCTACTTCAAGGAACATCCTTACCGTTAGTCCTCTTCTCACCTCGCATAATAATATCAATAAAAATAACAACAATAATAATAATAATAATAATAACAATAATACCAACAAAACTACTACTTCTACTACTAATACTACCACTAGTACTACTACTACTACTACTACTACTACTACTACTACTACTACTACTACTACTACTACTACAACTACTACTACTACTACTACTACTACTACTACTACTACTACTACTACTACTACTACTACTACTTCTACTACTACTACTACTACTACTACTACTACTACTACTACTACTACTACTACTAATAATAATAATAAAAATAATAATAATAATTATTATTATTATTTTTATTATTATTATTATATAAATGAGCAGCCACATCACACAGCTTGCCAAAGAGATCTTATGCCTTCGTTTCCTCGCTACAGAAACCTCAAAAGACGCCACAAAGGGTTGTTGTTGCATGTTGTTGTATGTTTTAAGTCTTTGTTGTTGTATGTTTTAAGTCTTTGTTGTTGTATGTTTTAAGTCTTTGTTGTTGCTGCACGTTGTTGTATGTTGCTTGTTAATGTTGTATGTTGCATGTTGTTGTATGTTGCTTGTTTCTGTTGTATGTTGCATGTTGCATGTGGCAGAAATTAAGGACTGTTTTTCTTGCAGATCGGGCAAGCCAGGCGAGCATGAATTGGCGAAGAAGCCTTTAAAATGAACTATCACTCCTCTCCCCCATTTCATCATCATCTATTAATTGTTTAATTAATTAATCAAGATTAATTAATTAATCATTAATTAATCAATTAATTCAATCAATTAAACATTTTTTCCACGTCGTCCAATCATTCATGTATCTCTGTACATTGACCTGTTTCGAAGTACGTCCTACATGACAGTTGCCTGATTTATTTATCTTTCTTCAAATTCCTTTTAGTTCATTGATTTCAGTATTCAAAAAAAATTCTATAAATCCGTGTTTTTTTTCATCAAATTAAAAAAGTTTTTTTCACTTTTTTTTCATAATTTTCAACTTTTATCCCCTCCTCTTCCTTCTTAATCGGCATCCTTTAGCACCCAACCACCTTACGACCACCCATCAGTTCTTTCGACCGTTCCATAGTTATTCTAAAAAATTAATTTGTTTTATTGTTGAATAAATCCATTGAAAATTATTGAATTGTTTTTTTAAATTTCTTTTTTATTTCATTTCAATTTTTTACCAAGTCAACGCTAAACCGAAAGTGCTTACATTAAGCTTACTTTTTACGCGGATTTTTCAAATTTTGTTTGGTTCCAGTTTCTAATTCGGCTCAATTCACGCAAATTTAAAGTGTTGATATGGTTAAACCAAGTGTAACAGTTTTAAGTAAAAATAATGTTTCAACAAATACTGAAAAGTCTCACTCAACACATGAAGACTATGGAGTGACGAAAGAAAATAATGTTAATGTGAACCAAGTCGAAACATACAAACTGGCTTCTCAGAAATTTGAGGTTGGATAATTGAGAATTTTTAGTGCTTTAAACTATTATTACTTTTACTATTACAACTACTATTACTACTACTACTACTACTACTACTACTACTACTACTACTACTACTACTACTACTAATAATAATAATAATAATAATAATGATTTTTTCATGATATTCTGAAATTTGCGTAAATTACTGAGCATTTGAAAATTTTGGAATAATTATTCAATTTTTCCCAAATGTTCACAGCATATTAGAGATAGATTTGCCAAGTTGTTAGCTGCTGTAAAGGAAGAAAAAAATGACAAAAACAGAAACAAGTTTTTTAAAAATTTTTCATTTATTTATCATTGTTTTTATTTCATTTAATATTTTTTATTTAAAAAAATATTAAAATTATCAACATAATTTTTTTCTAGATCTGTTCAAAATATTGTTTGCTTACATCAGTTAACTCATCAATTTATTTCCATAAACTCATTTCCAGGTGCAACTTTGATGAAGATGATTCAGAAGGAAGTGGGTCGGAGAGAAGCGGGTCAGAAGAACAGTCAAGCAGAGGCAAAGATGACGTGAAGGTTTTTCCACCACTCATCCATTCCTCTCTCAACCTTCCACTCATCCATTCCCCTTTCAACCTTCCACTCATCCATTCTCCTCTCAACCTTCCACTCATCCATTCCCCTCTCAACCTTCCACTCATCCATTCTCCTCTCAACCTTCCACTCATCCATTCCCCGCTCAACCTTCCACTCATCCATTCCCCTCTCAACCTTCCACTCATCCATTCCTCTCTCAACCTTCCACTCATCCATTCCCCTCTCAACCTTCCACTCATCCATTCTCCTCTCAACCTTCCACTCATCCATTCCCCTCTCAACCTTCCACTCATCCATTCCCCTCTCAACCTTCCACTCATCCATTCTCCTCTCAACCTTCCACTCATCCATTCCCCTCTCAACCTTTCACTCATCCATTCTCTTCTCAACCTTCCACTCATCCATTCTCCTCTCAACCTTCCACTCATCCATTCCCCTCTCAACCTTCCACTCATCCATTCCCCTCTCAACCTTCCACTCATCCATTCCCCTCTCAACCTTCCACTCATCCATTCTCCTCTCAACCTTCCACTCATCCATTCTCCTCTCAACCTTCCACTCATCCATTCCCCTCTCAACCTTCCACTCATCCATTCTCTTCTCAACCTTCCACTCATCCATTCTCCTCTCAACCTTCCACTCATCCATTCCCCTCTCAACCTTCCACTCATCCATTCTCCTCTCAACCTTCCACTCATCCATTCCCCTCTCAACCTTCCACTCATCCATTCCCCTCTCAACCTTCCACTCATCCATTCTCCTCTCAACCTTCCACTCATCCATTCTCCTCTCAACCTTCCACTCATCCATTCCCCTCTCAACCTTCCACTCATCCATTCTCCTCTCAACCTTCCACTCATCCATTCCCCTCTCAACCTTCCACTCATCCATTCTCCTCTCAACCTTCCACTCATCCATTCCCCTCTCAACCTTCCACTCATCCATTCTCTTCTCAACCTTCCACTCATCCATTCTCCTCTCAACCTTCCACTCATCCATTCTCCTCTCAACCTTCCACTCATCCATTCCCCTCTCAACCTTCCACTCATCCATTCCCCTCTCAACCTTCCACTCATCCATTCCCCTCTCAACCTTCCACTCATACATTCTCCTCTCAACCTTCCACTCATCCATTCTCCTCTCAACCTTCCACTCATCCATTCCCCTCTCAACCTTCCACTCATCCATTCCTCTCTCAACCTTCCACTCATCCATTCTCCTCTCAACCTTCCACTCATCCATTCCCCTCTCAACCTTCCACTCATCCATTCTCCTCTCAACCTTCCACTCATCCATTCTCCTCTCAACCTTCCACTCATCCATTCTCTTCTCAACCTTCCACTCATCCATTCTCCTCTCAACCTTCCACTCATCCATTCTCCTCTCAACCTTCCACTCATCCATTCCCCTCTCAACCTTTCACTCATCCATTCCCCTCTCAACCTTCCACTCATCCATTCTCCTCTCAACCTTCCACTCATCCATTCTCCTCTCAACCTTCCACTCATCCATTCTCCTCTCAACCTTCCACTCATCCATTCCCCTCTCAACCTTCCACTCATCCATTCTCCTCTCAACCTTCCACTCATCCATTCCTCTCTCAACCTTCCACTCATCCATTCCCCTCTCAACCTTCCACTCATCCATTCCCCTCTCAACCTTCCACTCATCCATTCCCCTCTCAACCTTCCACTCATCCATTCTCCTCTCAACCTTCCACTCATCCATTCCCCTCTCAACCTTCCACTCATCCATTCCCCTCTCAACCTTCCACTCATCCATTCTCCTCTCAACCTTCCACTCATCCATTCCCCTCTCAACCTTCCACTCATCCATTCCCCTCTCAACCTTCCACTCATCCATTCCCCTCTCAACCTTCCACTCATCCATTCCCCTCTCAACCTTCCACTCATCCATTCTCCTCTCAACCTTCCACTCATCCATTCCTCTCTCAACCTTCCACTCATCCATTCTCTTCTCAACCTTCCACTCATCCATTCCTCTCTCAACCTTCCACTCATACATTCTCTTCTCAACCTTCCACTCATCCATTCCTCTCTCAACCTTCCACTCATCCATTCTCTTCTCAACCTTCCACTCATCCATTCCCCTCTCAACCTTCCACTCATCCATTCTCCTCTCAACCTTCCACTCATCCATTCTCCTCTCAACCTTCCACTCATCCATTCTCTTCTCAACCTTCCACTCATCCATTCTCCTCTCAACCTTCCACTCATCCATTCTCCTCTCAACCTTCCACTCATCCATTCCCCTCTCAACCTTTCACTCATCCATTCCCCTCTCAACCTTCCACTCATCCATTCTCCTCTCAACCTTCCACTCATCCATTCTCCTCTCAACCTTCCACTCATCCATTCCCCTCTCAACCTTCCACTCATCCATTCTCCTCTCAACCTTCCACTCATCCATTCCTCTCTCAACCTTCCACTCATCCATTCCCCTCTCAACCTTCCACTCATCCATTCCCCTCTCAACCTTCCACTCATCCATTCCCCTCTCAACCTTCCACTCATCCATTCCCCTCTCAACCTTCCACTCATCCATTCTCCTCTCAACCTTCCACTCATCCATTCCCCTCTCAACCTTCCACTCATCCATTCCCCTCTCAACCTTCCACTCATCCATTCTCCTCTCAACCTTCCACTCATCCATTCCTCTCTCAACCTTCCACTCATCCATTCCCCTCTCAACCTTCCACTCATCCATTCTCTTCTCAACCTTCCACTCATCCATTCTCCTCTCAACCTTCCACTCATCCATTCTCTTCTCAACCTTCCACTCATCCATTCCCCTCTCAACCTTCCACTCATCCATTCCCCTCTCAACCTTCCACTCATCCATTCCCCTCTCAACCTTCCACTCATCCATTCCCCTCTCAACCTTCCACTCATCCATTCTCCTCTCAACCTTCCACTCATCCATTCCCCTCTCAACCTTCCACTCATCCATTCCCCTCTCAACCTTCCACTCATCCATTCTCCTCTCAACCTTCCACTCATCCATTCCTCTCTCAACCTTCCACTCATCCATTCCCCTCTCAACCTTCCACTCATCCATTCTCTTCTCAACCTTCCACTCATCCATTCTCCTCTCAACCTTCCACTCATCCATTCCTCTCTCAACCTTCCACTCATCCATTCTCTTCTCAACCTTCCACTCATCCATTCTCCTCTCAACCTTCCACTCATCCATTCCTCTCTCAACCTTCCACTCATCCATTCTCTTCTCAACCTTCCACTCATCCATTCCCCTCTCAACCTTCCACTCATCCATTCTCCTCTCAACCTTCCACTCATCCATTCTCCTCTCAACCTTCCACTCATCCATTCCCCTCTCAACCTTCCACTCATCCATTCTCCTCTCAACCTTCCACTCATCCATTCTCCTCTCAACCTTCCACTCATCCATTCCCCTCTCAACCTTTCACTCATCCATTCCCCTCTCAACCTTCCACTCATCCATTCTCCTCTCAACCTTCCACTCATCCATTCTCCTCTCAACCTTCCACTCATCCATTCCCCTCTCAACCTTCCACTCATCCATTCCCCTCTCAACCTTCCACTCATCCATTCTCTTCTCAACCTTCCACTCATCCATTCCTCTCTCAACCTTCCACTCATCCATTCTCCTCTCAACCTTCCACTCATCCATTCCCCTCTCAACCTTCCACTCATCCATTCTCCTCTCAACCTTCCACTCATCCATTCTCCTCTCAACCTTCCACTCATCCATTCTCCTCTCAACCTTCCACTCATCCATTTCCCTCTCAACCTTCCACTCATCCATTCCCCTCTCAACCTTCCACTCATCCATTCCCCTCTCAACCTTCCACTCATCCATTCTCCTCTCAACCTTCCACTCATCCATTCCCCTCTCAACCTTTCACTCATCCATTCTCCTCTCAACCTTCCACTCATCCATTCCCCTCTCAACCTTCCACTCATCCATTCCCCTCTCAACCTTCCACTCATCCATTCCCCTCTCAACCTTCCACTCATCCATTCTCCTCTCAACCTTCCACTCATCCATTCTCCTCTCAACCTTCCACTCATCCATTCCCCTCTCAACCTTCCACTCATCCATTCCCCTCTCAACCTTCCACTCATCCATTCTCCTCTCAACCTTCCACTCATCCATTCCCCTCTCAACCTTCCACTCATCCATTCCCCTCTCAACCTTCCACTCATCCATTCTCCTCTCAACCTTCCACTCATCCATTCCCCTCTCAACCTTCCACTCATCCATTCCCCTCTCAACCTTCCACTCATCCATTCTCCTCTCAACCTTCCACTCATCCATTCCCCTCTCAACCTTCCACTCATCCATTCTCCTCTCAACCTTCCACTCATCCATTCCCCTCTCAACCTTCCACTCATCCATTCCCCTCTCAACCTTCCACTCATCCATTCCCCTCTCAACCTTCCACTCATCCATTCTCCTCTCAACCTTCCACTCATCCATTCCCCTCTCAACCTTCCACTCATCCATTCCCCTCTCAACCTTCCACTCATCCCTTCCCCTCTCAACCTTCCACTCATCCATTCCCCTCTCAACCTTCCACTCATCCATTCCCCTCTCAACCTTCCACTCATCCATTCCCCTCTCAACCTTCCACTCATCCATTCCCCTCTCAACCTTCCACTCATCCATTCCCCTCTCAACCTTCCACTCATCCATTCTCCTCTCAACCTTCCACTCATCCATTCTCCTCTCAACCTTCCACTCATCCATTCCTCTCTCAACCTTCCACTCATCCATTCTCCTCTCAACCTTCCACTCATCCATTCCCCTCTCAACCTTCCACTCATCCATTCTCCTCTCAACCTTCCACTCATCCATTCTCCTTTCAACCTTCCACTCATCCATTCTCCTCTCAACCTTCCACTCATCCATTCCCCTCTCAACCTTCCACTCATCCATTCTCCTCTCAACCTTCCACTCATCCATTCCCCTCTCAACCTTCCACTCATCCATTCCCCTCTCAACCTTTCACTCATCCATTCCCCTCTCAACCTTCCACTCATCCATTCCCCTCTCAACCTTCCACTCATCCATTCCCCTCTCAACCTTCCACTCATCCATTCCCCTTTCAACCTTCCACTCATCCATTCCCCTCTCAACCTTCCACTCATCCATTCTCCTCTCAACCTTCCACTCATCCATTCTCCTCTCAACCTTCCACTCATCCATTCCCCTCTCAACCTTCCACTCATCCATTCCCCTCTCAACCTTCCACTCATCCATTCCCCTCTCAACCTTCCACTCATCCATTCCCCTCTCAACCTTCCACTCATCCATTCTCTTCTCAACCTTCCACTCATCCATTCTCCTCTCAACCTTCCACTCATCCATTCTCCTCTCAACCTTCCACTCATCCATTCTCCTCTCAACCTTCCACTCATCCATTCCTCTCTCAACCTTCCACTCATCCATTCCCCTCTCAACCTTCCACTCATCCATTCTCCTCTCAACCTTCCACTCATCCATTCTCCTCTCAACCTTCCACTCATCCATTCCTCTCTCAACCTTCCACTCATCCATTCTCCTCTCAACCTTCCACTCATCCATTCCCCTCTCAACCTTCCACTCATCCATTCTCCTCTCAACCTTCCACTCATCCATTCCCCTCTCAACCTTCCACTCATCCATTCTCCTCTCAACCTTCCACTCATCCATTCCCCTCTCAACCTTCCACTCATCCATTCCCCTCTCAACCTTCCACTCATCCATTCTCTTCTCAACCTTCCACTCATCCATTCTCCTCTCAACCTTCCACTCATCCATTCTCCTTTCAACCTTCCACTCATCCATTCTCCTCTCAACCTTCCACTCATCCATTCCCCTCTCAACCTTCCACTCATCCATTCTCTTCTCAACCTTCCACTCATCCATTCCCCTCTCAACCTTCCACTCATCCATTCCCCTCTCAACCTTCCACTCATCCATTCTCCTCTCAACCTTCCACTCATCCATTCTCTTCTCAACCTTCCACTCATCCATTCCCCTCTCAACCTTCCACTCATCCATTCCCCTCTCAACCTTCCACTCATCCATTCCTCTCTCAACCTTCCACTCATCCATTCTCCTCTCAACCTTCCACTCATCCATTCCCCTCTCAACCTTCCACTCATCCATTCCCCTCTCAACCTTCCACTCATCCATTCTCCTCTCAACCTTCCACTCATCCATTCCCCTCTCAACCTTCCACTCATCCATTCCCCTCTCAACCTTCCACTCATCCATTCTCTTCTCAACCTTCCACTCATCCATTCTCCTCTCAACCTTCCACTCATCCATTCTCCTTTCAACCTTCCACTCATCCATTCTCCTCTCAACCTTCCACTCATCCATTCCCCTCTCAACCTTCCACTCATCCATTCTCTTCTCAACCTTCCACTCATCCATTCCCCTCTCAACCTTCCACTCATCCATTCCCCTCTCAACCTTCCACTCATCCATTCTCCTCTCAACCTTCCACTCATCCATTCCCCTCTCAACCTTCCACTCATCCATTCCCCTCTCAACCTTCCACTCATCCATTCTCCTCTCAACCTTCCACTCATCCATTCTCTTCTCAACCTTCCACTCATCCATTCCCCTCTCAACCTTCCACTCATCCATTCTCCTCTCAACCTTCCACTCATCCATTCCCCTCTCAACCTTCCACTCATCCATTCTCCTCTCAACCTTCCACTCATCCATTCTCTTCTCAACCTTCCACTCATCCATTCTCCTCTCAACCTTCCACTCATCCATTCTCCTCTCAACCTTCCACTCATCCATTCTCCTCTCAACCTTCCACTCATCCATTCTCTTCTCAACCATTCACTCATCCATTCTCCTCTCAACCTTCCACTCATCCATTCTCTTCTCAACCTTCCACTCATCCATTCTCCTCTCAACCTTCCACTCATCCATTCTCCTCTCAACCTTCCACTCATCCATTCTCCTCTCAACCTTCCACTCATCCATTCTCTTCTCAACCTTCCACTCATCCATTCTCCTCTCAACCTTCCACTCATCCATTCCCCTCTCAACCTTCCACTCATCCATTCTCCTCTCAACCTTCCACTCATCCATTCTCCTCTCAACCTTCCACTCATCCATTCCCCTCTCAACCTTCCACTCATCCATTCCCCTCTCAACCTTCCACTCATCCATTCTCCTCTCAACCTTCCACTCATCCATTCTCTTCTCAACCATTCACTCATCCATTCTCCTCTCAACCTTCCACTCATCCATTCCCCTCTCAACCATCCACTCATCCATTCTCCTCTCAACCTTCCACTCATCCATTCTCCTCTCAACCTTCCACTCATCCATTCCCCTCTCAACCTTCCACTCATCCATTCCCCTCTCAACCTTCCACTCATCCATTCTCCTCTCAACCTTCCACTCATCCATTCTCCTCTCAACCTTCCACTCATCCATTCCCCTCTCAACCTTTCACTCATCCATTCTCTTCTCAACCATTCACTCATCCATTCCCCTCTCAACCTTCCACTCATCCATTCTCTTCTCAACCATTCACTCATCCATTCCCCTCTCAACCTTCCACTCATCCATTCTCCTCTCAACCTTCCACTCATCCATTCTCCTCTCAACCTTCCACTCATCCATTCTCCTCTCAACCTTCCACTCATCCATTCCCCTCTCAACCTTCCACTCATCCATTCTCCTCTCAACCATTCACTCATCCATTCTCCTCTCAACCATTCACTCATCCATTCTCCTCTCAACCTTCCACTCATCCATTCCCCTCTCAACCTTCCACTCATCCATTCTCTTCTCAACCATTCACTCATCCATTTCACTCACAGTTGGCTCCCAATCTGTTGTTTGTGACGGAAATGGAAGCTCTGACACAGCAGGAATTCACTGCTGTTCCTAGGTTGATTTTGCCTTGTTGTTGAAACTGTTAATGTTTTTTGTTGGTTTTTTGTTGTTGTTGATGTCGTTGATTTTTTTGTTGTTGGTGTTTTTGCAAAATAGTTGTAGTTATTGTTGAGGAATAGTTGTTTCAGTTTTTGTTATTTTTAGTATTGTTGTGGAGTGGTTGTTGATGTTGTTGTTGAGTGGTTGTTGATGTTGTTGTGGAGTGGTTGTTTATGTTGTTGTGGAGTGGTTGACGTTGTTGTGGAGTGGTTGTTGATGTTGTTGTGGAGTGGTTGTTGATGTTGTTGTGGAGTGGTTGTTGACGTTGTTGTGGAGTGGTTGTTGATGTTGTTGTGGAGTGGTTGTTGATGTTGTTGTGGAGTGGTTGTTGATGTTGTTGTGGAGTGGTTGTTAATGTTGTTGTGGAGTGGTTGTTGATGTTGTTGTGGAGTGGTTGTTGATGTTGTTGTGGAGTGGTTGTTGACCTTGTTGTGGAGTGGTTGTTGATGTTGTTGTGGAGTGGTTGTTGATGCTGTTGTGGAGTGATTGTTGATGCTGTTGTGGAGTGGTTGTTGATGTTGTTGTGGAGTGGTTGTTGATGTTGTTGTGGAGTGGTTGTTGATGTTGTTGTGGAGTGGTTGTTGATGTTGTTGTGGAGCGGTTGTTGATGTTGTTGTGGAGTGGTTGTTGATGTTGTTGTGGAGTGGTTGTTGATGTTGTTGTGGAGTGATTGTTGATGTTGTTGTGGAGTGGTTGTTGATGTTGTTTCAATGATTGTTGACAGTTACATGAAAGGCAGAATCTCGCTGCAGAAGATCAATTCCTTTCTGGAGACCCTCAACAAGGTGCCAAATCAACCAACCCTCTCTTTTTCTCTCCCTCTCTCTTTTTCTCTCTTTTTCTCTCCCTCTCTCTTTTTCTCTCTCTTTCTCTCTCTTTCTTTTTCTTTCTCTCTTTCTTTTTCTTTCTCTTTTTTTTACTTTCTTTCTCTTTTTCTCATCCACTCCTTCCCTTCTATCATTCTTCCTCCCTCCCTTCCTCTTTTACTTCTTTCCTTTATTTTTTTCTATTTCTTCTTCCACACCTATCCCTCTCCTCATCCATTAGCCATTTCTCCGCCATTCTCAACCACTCATTTTTCCTCACACCCAACTTTCTCACCCATCCTCTTCACAATTACCCCTCCTCCTCCTCTTCCATCCTCTCCCATCCCACCTCCCTACCCCCCCTCTTCCTCTCCATCCTCTCCCATCTCCCCTCCTCCCTCCATCCTCTCCCCTCCCACCTTCCCATCCCATCACAACCACCATGCCTCACACAGGTGTGCTCGGCGAAGTACAAACTGATGGCGACTCCCCGATCGAAGAGGTCCGTGCACACCCAGGCGAAGATAAAGCACTACCTGAGACAACAGGTCAAAGGGACTGAAAGTTGAGTGGGTTCCGTGCTGGGTGGTCTGGGTGAGCTTAGTTAGTTTTTGCTGATTTTGGGTGATTTTAGGTCGGTTTGTTAGTGGGGTTGGTGTTTTTGGGTGTTTTGTAGTGGTTGGGTGTTTGTAGTGGTTGGGTGTTTGTAGTGGTTGGGTGTTTTGTAGTGGATGGGTGTTTTGTAGTGGTTGGGTGTTTAGTAGTGGTTGGGTGTTTGTAGTGGTTGGGTGTTTGTAGTGGTTGGGTGTTTTGTAGTGGTTGAGTGTTTTGTAGTGGTTGGGTGTTTGTAGTGGTTGGGTGTTTGTAGTGGTTGGGTGTTTGTAGTGGTTGGGTGTTTGTAGTGGTTGGGTGTTTTGTAGTGGTTGGGTGTTTTGTAGTGGTTGAGTGTTTTGTAGTGGTTGGGTGTTTGTAGTGGTTGGGTGTTTGTAGTGGTTGGGTTTTTTGTAGTGGTTGGGTGTTTTGTAGTGGTTGGGTGTTTGTAGTGGTTGGGTGTTTGTAGTGGATGGGTGTTTAGTAGTGGTTGGGTGTTTTGTAGTGGTTGGGTGTTTGTTGATGGGTTGAAGAGAGGAGTGCACACCACACCAGATTCGAACTTCATCGTTGAAGAAGACATCACTTCATTCAGCACTCTCAAGGTGCTCTCATTCATCCACCCATCTATCCATCAAATCGTCCATCTATCCATTCATTCATCCATCTATCCATCCATTCATCTATCCATCCATCTATCCATCCATCTATCCATTCATCTATTCATCCATTCATCCATTCATCCATCTATCCATCCATCCATCCATCCATCCATCCATTCATCCATCTATCCATTCATCCATCCATCCATCCATCCATCCATCCATCCATCTATCCATTCATCTATTCATTCATCCATCCATTCATCCATCCATCCATCTATCCATCCATCCATCCATCCATCCATCCATCCATCCATTCATTCATCCATCTATCCATCCATTCATCCATCCATCCATCCATCCATCCATCCATCCATCCATTCAGCCATCCATCCATCCATCTATCCATCCATCCATCCATCCATCCATTCATCCATCTATCCATCCATTCATCCATCCATCCATCCATCCATCCATCCATCCATTCAGCCATCCATCCATCCATCTATCCATCCATCCATCCATCCATCCATCCATCCATCCATCCATCCATTTCGAAAAATTAAATTATTTTTTCCACTTTCTTTCGCCATCTTCCAACCATCTTTTACTCAAATTTTCCACCTTTTTTTCGTTTTTTCCACTCATCATCTCCCACCACCACCACCTCCCACCACCACCACCTCCCATCACCACCCCCTTCCACCACCACCTTTCACCACCACCACCTCCCACCACCACCACCTCCCACCACCTCCACCACCACCTTCCACTGCCACCACCACCACCTCCCACCACCTCCACCACCACCTTCCACCGCCACCACCTTCCACCACCACCACCTCCCACCACCTCCACCACCACCTTCCACCGCCACCACCACCACCTCCCACCACCTCCACCACCACCTCCCACCACCTCCACCACCACCTTCCACCGCCACCACCACCACCTCCCACCACCTCCACCACCACCTTCCACCGCCACCACCTTCCGCCACCACCTTCCACCACCTCCCACCACCTCCCACCACCTCCACCACCACCTTCCACCGCCACCACCACCACCACCTCCCACCACCTCCACCACCACCTCCCACCACCTCCACCACCACCTTCCACCGCCACCACCACCACCTCCCACCACCTCCACCACCACCTCCCACCACCTCCACCACCACCTTCCACCACCACCTTCCACCGCCACCACCACCACCTCCCACCACCTCCACCACCACCTTCCACCACCACCTTCCACCACCACCACCTCCCACCACCCCCACCACCACCTTCCACCGCCACCGCCACCACCTTCCACCGCCACCACCACCACCTCCCACCACCTCCACCACCACCTTCCACCGCCACCATCTTCCACCACCACCTTCCACCACCACCTTCCACCACCACCTTTCACCACCACCTTCCACCACCACCACCCACCACCACCTCCCACCACCACCACCACCACCACCTCCCACCACCACCACCACTATCTCCCACCACCTCCACCACCACCTTTCACCGCCACCACCACCACCTTTCACCGCCACCACCACCACCTTCCACCACCACCACCACCACCTTTCGCCGCCACCACCACTACCTCCCACCACCTCCACCACCACCACCACCTTTCACCACCACCACCACCACCACCACCTTCCACCACGACAGGTCGACAAAGCCTTCTTCAAGCACGTCATCCTTCAAGCACGTCATCATTCTCAGGCACTGCAAGAGACTCAAGGAGGTGCGAACCAACAAACTCACCAGATACGTCTTCTTCTGAACATCTTCTTTGTTCGTTGTTCGTTCATTCTTTGTTGTTCGTTCATTCGTTCATCCTTCGTTGTTCGTTCATTCGTTCATTCTCCGTTGTTCGTTCATTCGTTCATCCTTCGTTGTTCGTTCCTTTGTTCATTTTTCTTTGTTCGTTCATTCGTTCATTTTTCTTTGTTTGTTCATTCGTTCATTCGTTCATCTTTCGTTGTTCGTTCATTCGTTCATTTCTCGTTTGTTCATTTGTTCATTCTTTGTTGTTCGTTCATTCGTTCATTCATTCATTCTTCGTTGTTCGTTCATTCGTTCATTCATCCATCCTTCTTTGTTCGTTCATTTGTTTATTGATTCATTTTTTGTTCGTTCGTTATTTAATTAATTCATTTTTTTCTTTCATTCATTCGTTCATTCATTGACCTCGAAACTCTACGAGATGAATGCAACTATAATAATATTCGTCTTTGCTTTGTATGTGTTGTATTTCATTGTTTTCATTTTATTGTATTGACTTGTATATATTGTGCTTTATTGTTTTTTATTGTATTGTATTGTACTGTATTTTGTTGTTTTGTATTCTATTCATTCATTTGTTTGTTCATTCATTCAATCATTCATTCATTCTTTAGCTCATTCATTCATTCATTCATTCATTCTTTAGCTCATTCATTCATTCATTCATTCATTCTTTAGCTCATACATTCATTCATTCATTCATTCATTCATTCAATCATTCATTCATTCATTCAATCATTCATTCATTCTTTAGCTCATTCATTCATTCATTCA
>OX387260.1:1574282-1576782 GCA_947562095.1 Branchellion lobata
GGAGGAAGATGGAACCTCGAAGGCATCTTCATCCTCGTCCATGGAAACCACTCTGATGACGTCATGACACTTGAAGGAGAGGAAGTTGGGAGGGTCGGAGGGGGAGGGAGAAAAAGATTGAAGAGCCTTGACCTTGGCTGGTGTGGTGTGGTGTGGTGTGGTGTGGTGTGGTGTGGTGTGGTGTGGTGTGGTGTGGTGTGGTGTGGTGTGGTGTGGTGTGGTGTGGTGTGTTGTGGTGTGGTGTGGTGTGGTGTGGTGTGGTGTGGTGTGGTGTGGTGTGGTGTGGTGTGGTGTGATGTGGTGTGGTGTGTTGTGGTGTGGTGTAGTGTGGTGTGGTGTGGTGTGGTGTGGTGTGGTGTGGTGTGGTGTGGTGTGGTGTGGTGTGGTGTGGTGTGTTGTGGTGTGGTGTGGTGTGATGTGGTGTGGTGTGGTGTGGTGTGTTGTGGTGTGGTGTAGTGTGGTGTGGTGTGGTGTGGTGTGGTGTGGTGTGGTGTGGTGTGGTGTGGTGTGTTGTGGTGTGGTGTGGTGTGGTGTGGTGTGATGTGGTGTGGTGTGGTGTGGTGTGGTGTGTTGTGGTGTGGTGTGGTGTGGTGTGGTGTGGTATGATGTGGTGTGATGTGGTGTGGTGTGGTGTGGTGTGGTGTGGGGTGGTGTGGTGTGGTGTGGTGTGGTGTGATGTGGTGTGGTGTAGTGTGGTGTGGTGTGGTGTGGTGTGGTGTGGTGTGGTGTGGTGTGGTGTGTTGTGGTGTGGTTTGGTGTGGTGTGGTGTGGGGTGGTGTGGTGTGGTGTGGTGTGGTGTGATGTGGTGTGGTGTGGTGTGGTGTGGTGTGGTGTGGTGTGGTGTGGTGTGGTGTGGTGTGTTGTGGTGTGGTGTGGTGTGGTGTGGTGTGGTGTGGTGTGGTGTGTTGTGGTGTGGTGTGGTGTGGTGTGGTGTGGTGTGTTGTGGTGTGGTGTGGTGTGGTGTGGTGTGGTGTGGTGTGTTGTGGTGTGGTGTGGTGTGGTGTGGTGTGTTGTGGTGTGGTGTAGTGTGGTGTGGTGTGGTGTGGTGTGGTGTGGTGTGATGTGGTGTGGTGTGGTGTGGTGTGATGTGGTGTGGTGTGGTGTGGTGTGGTGTGGTTTGGTGTGGTGTGGTGTGGTGTGGTGTGTTGTGGTGTGGTGTGGTGTGTTGTGGTGTGGTGTGGTGTGGTGTGGTGTGGTGTGTTGTGGTGTGGTGTGGTGTGGTGTGGTGTGGTGTGTTGTGGTGTGGTGTGGTGTGGTGTGGTGTTGTGTGGTGTGTTGTGGTGTGGTGTAGTGTGGTGTGGTGTGGTGTGGTGTGGTGTGGTGTGGTTTGGTGTGGTGTGGTGTGGTGTGTTGTGGTGTGGTGTTGTGTGGTGTGATGTGGTGTGGTGTGGTGTGATGTGCTGTGGCATGGTGTGGTGTGATGTGGTGTGGTGTGGTGTGGTGTGGTGTGGTGTGGTGTGGTGTGGTGTGTTGTGGTGTGGTGTGGTGTGGTGTGGTGTGGTTTGGTGTGGTGTGGTGTGGTGTGGTGTGTTGTGGTGTGGTGTGGTGTGGTGTGTTGTGGTGTGGTGTGGTGAGGTGTAGTGTGGTGTGGTGTGGTGTGTTGTGTTTTGGTGTGGTGTGGTGTGGTGTGTTGTAGTGTGGTGTGGTGTGGTGTGGTGTGGTGTGGTGTAGTGTGGTGTGATGTGGTGTGGTGTGGTGTGCTGTGGTGTGGTGTGGTGTGTTGTGGTGTGGTGTGGTGTAGTGTGGTGTGGTGTGGTGTGGTCTAGTGTGGTGTGGTGTGGCGTGGTGTGGTGTGGTGTGGTGTGGTGTGGTATGATGTGGTTTGATGTGGTGTGGTGTGGTGTGGTGTGGTGTGGTGTGGTGTGGTGTGGTGTGATGGGGTGAGGCGTGGTTGGTGGTGTGGCGTGGTGTAAACTTGGTGCAAGTTATAATACTAAAAAATAAATTTGAATTATATAAATTAATATAAAATAATAAGAAATTTTTAATAATAATAATAATAATAATAAAAATAATAATAATAAAAATAATAATAATAATAATAATAATAATAATAATAATAATAATAATAATAATAATAATAATAATAATAATAATAATAATAATAATATTAAAGAAAGATACTAATGATAACATGAGGGCTGGCGGCAGAGCAAATTGTTCCTGAAGGACCTAGGAGGCAGTGAACCAGTGGGCGGTCCTAAAGAATTAATAATAATAATAAAAATAATAATAATAATAATATAAATAATAATAATAATAATAATAATAATAATAATAATAATAATAATAATAACAATAAAAATAAAAATAAAAATAATAATAATAATAATAATAAAAATAATAATAAAATGAAATATTATTTAAAAAAATCATAATAATATTAATATTAATTAAAAAAAAATAAATTAAAAAAAAATAAATAAAAACAATAATAACAAAAATAAAATTAATGAAAAAAAAATTAGTAGTAATAATAAAAAAAAAAAAAAAAAATAAT
>OX387260.1:1584282-1585854 GCA_947562095.1 Branchellion lobata
TTCACTCCACATTCACTCCTCAATCACTCCACATTCACTCCTCATTCACTCCACATTCATTCTTCATTCACTCCTCCTTCACTCTGCATTCACTCCAAATTCACTCCACGTTCACTCTTCATTCACTCCACATTCACTCCGCATTCATTCCAAATTCACTCCACATTCACTCCACATTCACTCCCCATTCACTCCACATTCATTCTACATTCACTCCACCTCACCTGCACCCTGGTCCTGAAGGCAGGTTGGGTGTTACAGAGGTGATCAAGAAGTTGTTGAGAGGAGGAAAGATTGGAACAGAAGTCGCCATAAAAGATGAATCTCTCCTTGTGAGCTATGAAGCAGTCAGCTATCAACATCTCGCCCTGCTTGCTTGACGAAGTTTTGAGAACTTTTTCGAATTCAAGATGCGTCTGCCAAAGTTTCTGGTGGGGAGGGGAGGGTGGGGGAGGAGGGGAGGGTGGGGGAGGAGGGGTGGGGGTTGGAAAGAGTCGGTAAAGTAGGGGATGTGGGTGGATGTGTAGATTGGGTGAAACTGGATTGAAAAAAACTGGAAGAAGATGGATTGAGGAAAGTTGGAAAAAGGTTGAGCAAAATAAGTGAGAAAGAAAATTGGGGGAAATGGGTGGAATGAGGATTGGGGGAGATGGGTGGAATGAGGATTGGGGGAGATGGGTGGAATGAGGATTGGGGGAGATGGGTGGAATGAGGATTGGGGGGGATGGGTGGAATGAGGATTGGGGGAGATGGGTGGAATGAGGCTTGGGGGAGATGGGTGGAATGAGGATTGGGGGAGATGGGTGGAATGAGGATTGGAGGAGATGGGTGGAATGAAGATTGGGGGAGATGGGTGGAATGAAGATTGGGGGAAATGGGTGGAATGAGGATTGGGGGAGATGGGTGGAATGAGGATTGGGGGAGATGGGTGGAATGAGGATTGGGGGAGATGGGTGGAATGAGGATTGGGGGAGATGGGTGGAATGAGGATTGGGGGAGATGGGTGGAATGAGGATTGGGGGAGATGGGTGGAATGAGGATTGGGGGAGATGGGTGGAATGAGGATTGGGGGAGATGGGTGGAATGAGGATTGGGGGAGATGGGTGGAATGAGGATTGGAGGAGATGGGTGGAATGAGGATTGGGGGAGAAGGGTGGAATGAGGATTGGGGGAGATGGGTGGAATGAGGATTGGGGGAGATGGGTGGAATGAGGATTGGGGGAGAAGGGTGGAATGAGGATTGGGGGAGATGGGTGGAATGAGGATTGGGGGAGATGGGTGGAATGAGGATTGGGGGAGATGGGTGGAATGAGGATAGGAGGAGAAGGGTGGAATGAAAATTGGGGGAAATGGGTGGAATGAGGATTGGAGGAGATGGGTGGAATGAGGATTGGGGGGGATGGGTGGAATGAGGATTGGAGGAGATGGGTGGAATGAGGATTGGAGGAGATGGGTGGAAGGAGGATTGGGGGAGATGGGTGGAATGAGGATTGGGGGAGAATGGGTGGAATGAGGATTGGGGGAGATGGGTGGAATGAGGATTGGGGGAGATGGGTGGAATGAGGATTGGAG
>OX387260.1:1586054-1616054 GCA_947562095.1 Branchellion lobata
TCACAAGGCGTTCGAGGTGTGGTTAAAGAAGGGGAGCAAAGGAACAGAGTATCTGCTTCCACCAGAGCTGGTGGTCATTGTGAACGTAGTGGTGGATTTTAAAAACCAGGTCGTGGTGGTTTGAGGTTTTTTTGGTATTTGGGTGTCTTGGGGGGTTTTAGGGTTGATGGAGGTGTTTGAGGGTGTTTTAGGGTGTTCGGTGATGTTTGGAGGGAATGGGATTGGTTGGCAGTTGTTAGGGTTGTGGGATACTAGGATGGGATGGTTAAAATAAGCCTTCAAATCACCACACCAAATCTACAACCACAAACTACCATAAACCGCCACAAACCACCACAAACCACCACAAACCACCACAAACCACCACTAACCCCCACAAACCACCATAAAGCACCACTAATCACCATAAACCACCTTAAACCACCATAAAACAAGAACAAACCACCACAAGCCACCACAAACCACTAAAAACCACCAAAAACCACCACAAACCACTATAAACCACCACAAACCACCACAAACCACTATAAACCACCACAAACCACTACAAACCCCCATAAACCACCACAAACCACCACAAACCACCACAAACCAGTACAAACCACCACAAACCACTACAAACCCCCATAAACCACCACAAACAACCCACAGCACCGCTTCCACTCCAACGACAATGACTACTTGCAAGACCTTCAAGCCAAGGTCACCTCTGATTTGCTAGCCAAGGTGGGGGTGGATGGGTGGATGGTTGGATGGGTGGATGGGTGGATGGATGGGTGGGTGGATAGGTGGGTGGAATGGTTGATTGGTTGGTTGGGGGAGTGTTCAAGTGGTTGGATGATGGGATTAATGAGTGGTTGGTTGAATGATTAAGTTGAATAATTATAATAATTGAAAAATAATAAAAATAAAATAAATAAAAATATTAATACAACTAAGAAGAACGATTAAAAACTGTAAATAAAGCAATAATAATAATAATAATAATAAAAATAATAATAATAATAATAATAATAATAATAATAATAATAATAATAATAATAATAATAATAATAATAATAATAATAATAATAATAATAATAATAATAATAAAAATAATAATAATAATAATAATAATAATAATAATAATAATAATAATAATAATAATAATAATAATAATAATAATAATAATAATAATAATAATAATAATAATAATAATAATAATAATAATAATAATAATAAAAATAATAATAATAATAATAGTAATAATAAAAATAAAAATAATAATAATAATAATAATAATAATAATAATAATAATAATAATAATAATAATAATAATAATAATAATAATAATAATAATAATAATAATAATAATAATGATAATAATCATAATAATAATAATTATAATAATAATAATTATAATAATAATAATAATAATAATAATAATAATAATAATAATAATAATAATAATAATAATAATAATAATAATAATAATAATAATAATAATAATAATAATAATAATAATAATAATAATAATAATAATAATAATAATAATAATAATAATAATAATAATAATAATAATAATAATAATAATAATAATAATAATAATAATAATAATAATAATAATAATAATAATAATAATAATAATAATAATAATAATAATAATAATAATAATAATAATAATAATAATAATAATAATAATAATAATAATAATAATAATAATTATTATTATTATTATTATTATTATTATTATTATTATTATTATCATTATTATTATTATTATTATTATAATAATAATAATAATAATAATAATAATAATAATAATAATAATAATAATAATAATAATAATAATAATAATAATAATAATAATAATAATAATAATAATAATAATAATAATAATAATGATAATAAAAATAATGATAATGATAAATCATATGTGTTAATTGACAAGGCACGCAACTGAGGCGTTTGATGTTGAATGATTGAGATGGCTTTGGCGGGTTGTTGGATGGATGGGTTGGTTGCCGATTGGGTTGTTGGACGGATAGATGGCTGATTGAATGGGTGGGATGGTGGGTGATTGGATGGGTGGGTGTGTGGGTGGGTGTGTGGGTGTGTGCTGGTGAGGGATTGAGTGGATGGAAGGTGAAGGATTGATTGAGGGGTGGTAGGGTATCGAATGGATGAGGGGTGGGGGGTTGAGTGGGAGGGGGAGAAGGTGGGTAATTGAGTGGGAGGGGGATAGGGTGGGTAATTGAGTGGGTGGGTGGTGAAATGGGTGTCTGAGGGAATGACGGTTGAATAATGAGGCGGTCGAAGTAAAATGAGACATTTCTTCACCAGTTGTTGGCAGTTTTGGACTACGTGTTGAACAAATTGTCGAGATATGACGTCACATCGCTTTTGGCTTCCTTCCTGTCGCTAACGGTGGCCATGATGGCTGTAGTAACTGTGGCAGTTGTAGTTGCTGTGATGGTTGTGGTAGCTGTAGTTGTTGTGGTGGTTGTGGTAGCTGTAGTTGTTGTGGTGGTTGTGGTAGCTGTAGTTGCTGTGGTGGTTGTGGTAGCTGTATTTGTTGTGGTGGTTGTGGTAGCTGTAGTTGTTGTGGTGGTTGTGGTAGTTGTAGTTGCTGTGGTGGTTGTTGTGGTAGTTGTGGTAGCTGTAGTTGCTGTGGTGGTTGTTGTGGTAGTTGTGGTAGCTGTAGTTGTTGTGGTGGTTGTTGTGGTAGTTGTGGTAGCTGTAGTTGTTGTGGTGGTTGTTGTTGTTGTGGTGGTTGTGATGGTTGTGGTAGTTGTGGTGGTTGTGATGGTTGTAGTGGTTGTGGTGGTTGTGCAGCATGCAATGATGAAAACAGCTGCGGTGGATGTAGTGGTAATATTGTTGCTATTAGTAATGTGACTTTTTTCGTTTTTTCAAACTAATCAACCACATAATTAACTCAATACTATATTTCTTCGTTCGTATCTTCTGACCTTCCCCCCTTTCACCATCCCGACTACCCACCCACCCCCCTCTCACCATCCCAACTACCCACCCACCCCCCTCTCACCATCCCGACTACCCACCCACCCCTCCCTCTCACTACCCCAACTACCCACCCCCCCTTTCACAATCCCGACTACCCACCCACCCCCCTCTCACCATCCCAACTACCCACCCACCCCCCTCTCATAATCCCGACTACCCACCCACCCCCTCTCACCACTCCAACTACCCACCCCCCTCTCTCACTACTCCAACTACCCACCCCCCCCTCTTTCAGCACCCCAACTACCCACCCCCCCTCTCACTACCCCAACTACCCACCCACCCTCCAGAACCCCACAGATGAGTTGGGGAGGAGTTACGTTGCTTTTGTGAGATTGAATCTGGAACAGCTGAAGCAGAAGGTAGTGAATAGGGAATACCTCTTGTCTCTTTATCAGGTGGAGGGGTGTGGTGTGGTGTGGTGTGGTGTGGTGTGGTGTGGTGTGGTGTGGTGTGGTGTGGTGTGGTGTGGTGTGGTGTGGTGTGGTGTGGTGTGGTGTGGTGTGGTGTGGTGTGGTGTGGTGTGGTGTGGTGTGGTGTGGTGTGGTGTGGTGTGGTGTGGTGTGGTGTGGTTTGGTGTGGTGTGGTGTGGTGTGGTGTGGTGTGGTGTGGTGTGGTGTGGTGTGGTGTGTTGTAATGTGGTGTGGTGTGGTGTGGTGTGGTGTGGTATGGTGTGGTATGGTGTGGTGTGGTGCGGTGTGGTGTGGTGTGGGGTGGTGTGGTGTGGAGTGGTGTGGTGTGGTGTGGTGTGGTGTGGTGTGTTGTGGTGTGGTGTGGTGTGGAGTGGTGTGGTGTGGTGTGGTGTGGTGTGGTGTGTTGTGGTGTGGTGTGGTGTGGTGTGGTGTGGTGCGGTGTGGTGTGGTGTGGTGTGGTGCGGTGTAGTGTGGTGTGGTGTGGTGTGGTGTGGTGTGGTGTGGTGTGGTGTGGTGTGGTGTGGTGTGGTGTGGTGTGTTGTGGTGTGGTGTGGTGTGGTGTGGTGTGGTGTGGTGTGGTGTGGTGCGGTGTGGTGTGGTGTGGTGTGGTGCGGTGCGGTGTGGTGTGGTGTGGTGTTGTGTGGTGTGGTGTGGTGTGGTGTGGTGTGGTGTGGTGTGGTGTGGTGTGGTGTGGAGTGGTGTCGTGTGGTGTGGTGTGGTGTGGTGTGGTGTGGTGTGGTGTGGTGTGGTGTGGTGTGGTGTGGTGTGGTGTGGTGTGGTGTGGTGTGGTGTGGTGTGGTGTGGTGTGGTGTGGTGTGGTGTGGTGTGGTGTGGTGTGGTGTTGTGTGGTGTGGTGTGGTGTGGTAGTATCACATTTAATTTATTCTTTTAATATATAAAATTATCCCACCCACCCGTTTATTGGTAATCCATCCGACCACTCATTCACTCATTCACCAGCCCATTCATTCATCCACGTATTCATTCACCCGTGCATGCACCCATGCATGCGTGCATCCAATCATTACAGTCATGGTTCAGTGGCCAGATGAAGAACATCAGTGCATGGCTTGCAAGCAGACAAGAAGTCTTACTGCATCCCTACCAATTCACCTGTCTGCAAAACATCGTCAAGGTGGGTGGGTGTTTATGGGGGTTTCCGTGAGTTAATGAGGTTGCGGGTGGTTTTGAGGGTGCTGTGTGTTTGTGTTTGTGGGGAATGTATTGGAGTGGTGGGTTGTAAAAAGTTTCAAGGTTACTTGGAGACCCTCCATACCACAATTCACTAATTTCATAACACACCACACCACACCACACCACAGCACCACACCACACCCCACCATAGCACCACACCACACCACACCACACCACACAACACCACACCACACCACAGCACACCACACCACACCACAGCACACCACACCACAGCACCACACCACACCACACCACAGCATCACACTACACCATACCACATCACACCACACCACACCCCACCACACCACACCACACACACCACACCACACCACACCCCACCATAGCACCACACCACACCACACCACACCACACAACACCACACCACACCACAGCACTACACCACACCATACCACATCACACCACACCACACCCCACCACACCACACCACACACACCACACCACACCACACCCCACCATAGCACCACACCACACCACACCACACCACACCACACAACACCACACCACACCACAGCACACCACACCACACAACAGCACACCACACCACAGCACCACACCACACCACACCACACCACAGCACCACACCACACCACACCACATCACACCACACCACACCCCACCACACCACACCACACCACGCCACGCCACACCACACCACACCACACCACACACACCACACCACACCACACCACACCACACCACACTACACCACACCACACCACACCCCACCATAGCACCACACCACACCACAGCACACCACACCACACCACACCACAGCAAACCTACAACGACTTCGAGTCCAGCAGAGGTACTGAAGGAGAAGACAACCACCCCTACCAGGCCATCTGCTCGCGTCTCCAAGTAACCACCATTCATCCCTCCTTCACCCATCCATCCACCTTTCCATCACTCTTCCTTCTTTCACTCCTCCATCCATCCTTTCATTCATCTGTATTCCCTACCACTCATCCATCTATTTTCTCTCTCTTCCATTCACCCTTCCACCCATCTTTCCATAGAGCAGCTCATTCATCTATCTGTCCATCCACCAACCACTCATCCTTCAGTCTATCTGAACACACATCCATCCATCCATCCGACAATTCTTTCATACATTTCTCCAGTTACTCATCCATCTCTTTATCCATCCATTTTTCCATGCATCCATCTATCTACTCATTCATCCCTCCATCCATTCATCTCTCCATCCATCCATCCCTCCATCCCTCCATCCAATAACCCTTCAATTCATACATCCTTCCTTCTATTCATCCATCCATTCATTCCTTTTTCCATCCTTCCATCCCTTCATCCATCCCTCTTTCCATCCATCTATCTACTCATCAATTTATCCATCAATCCATCCCTCTATCCATTCATCCTTACATCCATCCAGTCATCTCTACACCCATCCACCTATCTACTCATCCATCTATCTACTCATCCATTCTTCCACCCATCCAGCTATCTACTCATCCATCTTTTCACCCATTTATCTATCTACTCATCTTTTCCCCACGCATCCATACCTCCACCCATTCATCTATCCACTCATCCTTCCTTCCATTCATCAATTTATCCATCCATCCATTCATTTATTTATCCATCTTTCCATCCATTCATCCTTCCATCCATCCACTCAATCATCCATCCATTTATTCATCCATCCATCCATTCATCCTTCTATCCATCCATCCCTCTATCTATCCATTCTCCTATTCATCCATTTTTCCATCCATCCATCTATCTACTCATCCATCTTTCCATCCCTCTATCCCTCCATTCATTCATCCCTCCATACATCCATCCATTCGTTCTTACATCCATCCGTCCATCCTTCCATCCATTCCTCTATCCATCTATCTACTCATCTATCTTTACATCTATCCATCCATCCTTCCATCCCTCCATCCATCCATCCTTCCATCCATCCATCCATCCATTCATTCATTTTCCAATCCATCCATCCTTCCCTCCAATCCTTCATTTTTCCTTCCATGCATTCCTCCACCCATTCATCCTTCCATCCATTCCTCCATCCATCCCTCCATCCATCCCTCCATCCATCTATCCCGCCATCCATCCATCCCTCCTTCCATCCTTCCTCCATTCCTCCATCCCTCCATCTTTCGTTTCCTCCATCCTTCCATCCATCCATCCACCCATCCATCCATCCTTTCATCCTTCCATCTTTCCATTTTTTCATCCTTCCATCCCTCCATCCTTCCATCACTCCATCCTTCCATCCCTCAATCCATCCATCTCTCCTTCCATCCCTCCCTCCATTCATCCCTCCATCCATCCTCCCTTCCATCCCTCCATCCATCCATCCCTCCATCCCCCCCATTCTTCCATCCATTCAGGTGGAGGAAGCAACACACTCCGTCACTCAGACCGACTCAAACAGGGGTTTTTTGAAGTTCATTAGCAAGTAACCACGTGACTTGGTGGAGTGTTGTGGTGGAATATAGTGGTGGAGTGTTATGGTGGAGTGTTGTGGTGGAGTGTTGTGGTAGAGTGTTGTAGTGGAGTATTTTGGTGGAGTGTTGTGGTGGAGTGTTGTGGTGGAGTGTTGTGGTGGGTGTTATGGTGGAGTGTTGTGGTGGACTGTTGTGGTAGAGTGTTGTGGTGGATTTTTTTGGTGGAGTGTTGTGGTAGAGTGTTGTGGTGGAGTGTTGTAGTGGAGTATTTTGGTGGAGTGTTGTGGTGGAGTGCTGTGGTGGATTTTTTTGGTGGAGTGTTGTAGTGGAGTGTTGTGGTGGAGTGTTGTGGTGGAGTGTTGTGGTGGAGTGTTGTGGTGGAGTGTTGTGGTGGAGTGTTGTGGTGGAGTGTTGTGGTGGAGTGTTGAAGTGGAGAGTTGTGATGGAGTGTTGTGGTGGAATGTTGTGGTGGAGTGTTGTGGTGCAGTGTTGTGGTGGAGTGTTGTAGTTGAGTGTTGTGGTTGAGTGTTGTGGTGGAGTGTTGTGGTGGAGTGTTGTGGTGGAGTGTTGTGGTGGAATATTGTGGTGGAGTGTTGTGGTGGAGTGTTGTGGTGGAGTGTTGTGGTGGAGTGTTGTGGTGGAGTGTTGTGGTGGAGTGTTGTGGTGGAATATTGTGGTGGAGTGTTGTGGTGGAGTGTTGTGGTGGAGTGTTGTGGTGGAGTGTTGTGGTGGAATATTGTGGTGGAGTGTTGTGGTGGAGTGTTTTGGTGGAGTGTTATGGTGGAGTGTTGTGGTGGAGTGTTGTGGTGGAATGTTGTGGTGGAGTGTTGTGGTGGAGTGTTATGGTGGAGTGTTGTGGTGGAGTGTTGTGATGGAGTGTTGTGGTGGAGTGTTGTGGTGGAGTGTTGTGGTGGAGTGTTGTGGTGGAGTGTTGTGGTGGAATATTGTGGTGGAGTGTTGTGGTGGAGTGTTATGGTGGAGTGTTGTAGTTGAGTGTTGTGGTGGAGTGTTGTGGTGGAATATTGTGGTAGAGTGTTGTGGTGGAGTGTTATGGTGGGTGTTTTGGTGGAGTGTTGTGGTGGAGTGTTGTCGTGGAGTGTTGTCGTGGAGTGTTGTCGTGGAGTGTTGTGGTGGGTGTTATGGTGGAGTGTTGTGGTGGAGTGTTGTGGTGGAGTGTTGTGGTGGAGTGTTGTGGTGGGTGTTGTGGTGGAGTGTTGTGGTGGAGTGTTGTGGTGGAGTGTTGTGGTGGGTGTTATGGTGGAGTGTTGTGGTGGAGTGTTGTGGTGGAGTGTTGTGGTGGAGTGTTGTGGTGGAGTGTTGTGGTGGAGTGTTATGGTGGAGTGTTGTGGTGGAGTGTTGTGGTTGAGTGTTGTGGTGGAGTGTTGTGGTGCAGTGCTGTGGTGGAGTGTTGTGGTGGAGTGTTGTGGTGGAGTGTTGTGGTGGAGTGTTGTGGTGGAGTGTTGTGGTGCAGTGTTGTGGTGGAGTGTTGTGGTGGAGTGTTATGGTGGAGTGTTGTGGTGGAGTGTTATGGTGGAGTGTTGTGGTGGGTGTTATGGTGGAGTGTTGTGGTGGAGTGTTGTGGTGGAGTGTTGTGGTGGAGTGTTATGGTGGAGTGTTGTGGTGGAATATTGTGGTGGAGTGTTGTGGTGGAGTGTTGTGGTGGAGTGTTGTGGTGGAGTGTTGTGGTGCAGTGTTGTGGTGGAGTGTTGTAGTTGAGTGTTGTGGTGGAGTGTTGTGGTGGAGTGTTGTGGTGGAGTGTTGTGGTGGAATATTGTGGTGGAGTGTTGTGGTGGAGTGTTGTGGTGGAGTGTTGTGGTGGAGTGTTGTGGTGGAATATTGTGGTGGAGTGTTGTGGTGGAGTGTTGTGGTGGAGTGTTGTGGTGGAGTGTTGTGGTGGAGTGTTGTGGTGGGTGTTGTAGTGGAATATTGTGGTGGAGTGTTGTGGTGGAGTGTTGTGTTGTAATATTGTGGTGGAGTGTTGTGGTGGAGTGTTGTGGTGGAATATTGTGGTGGAGTGTTGTGGTGGAATGTTGTGGTGGAATGTTGTGGTGGAGTGTTGTGGTGGAGTGTTGTGGTGGAGTGTTGTAGTTGAGTGTTGTGGTGGAGTGTTGTGGTGAAGTGTTGTGGTGGAGTGTTGTGGTGGAGTGTTGTGGTAGAGTGTTGTGGTGGATTGTTGTAGTGGAGTATTTTGGGGGAGTGTTGTGGTGGAGTGTTGTGGTGGAGTGTTGTGGTGGAGTGTTGTAGTGGAGTGTTGTGGTGGGTGTTATGGTGGAGTGTTGTAGTGGAGTGTTGTGGTAGAGTGTTGGGATGGGTTGTTTTGGTGGAGTGTTGTGGTAGAGTGTTGTGGTGGAGTGTTGTAGTGGACTGTTGTAGTGGAGTGTTGTGGTGGAGTGTTGTGGGGCAGTGTTGTGGCGAAGTGTTGTAGTTGAGTGCTGTGGTGGAGAGTTGTGGTGGAGTGTTGTGGTGGAGTGTTGTGGTGGAATGTTGTGGTGCAGTGTTGTGGTGCAGTGTTGTGGTGGAGTGTTGTAGTTGAGTGTTGTGGTTGAGTGTTATGGTGGAGTGTTGTGGTGGAATGTTGTGGTGGAGTGTTATGTTGGAGTGTTGTGGTGGAATATTGTGGTGGAGTGTTGTGGTGGAGTGTTGTGGTGGAGTGTTGTGGTGGAGTGTTGTGGTGCAGTGTTGTGGTGGAGTGTTGTAGTTGAGTGTTGTAGTGGAGTGTTGTGGTGGAATGTTGTGGTGGAGTGTTGTGGTAGATTGTTGTGGTGGAGTGTTATGGTGGAGTGTTGTGGTGGAATATTGTGGTGGAGTGTTGTGGTGCAGTGTTGTGGTGGAGTGTTGTAGTTGAGTGTTGTGGTGAAGTGTTGTGGTGGAGTGTTGTGGTGGAGTGTTGTGGTGGAGTGTTGTGGTGGAGTGTTGTGGTGGAGTGTTGTGGTAGAGTGTTGTGGTGGAGTGTTGTGGTGGAGTGTTGTGGTGGAATATTGTGGTGGAGTGTTGTGGTGGAATGTTGTGGTGGAATGTTGTGGTGGAGTGTTGTGGTGGAGTGTTGTGGTGGAGTGTTGTGGTGGAGTGTTGTGGTGGAGTGTTGTGGTGGAGTGTTAGAAATTTGAGATTTCAAGTTGAAGTTGTCTTGTAAGGTTGAGTTTTTTTTATTTTCCGGTGTTGGAATGTTCAAAGACGAAGGTTTTGTAATGTTGAGAGTTGAGTGGTGGGTGTTGAGAGTTGAGTGGTGGGTGTTGAGAGTTGAGTGGTGGGTGCTGAGAGTTGAGTGGTTGCTGTTGAGAGTTGAGTGGTGGGTGTTGAGAGTTGAGTGGTGGGTGTTGAGAGTTGAGTGGTGGGTGCTGAGAGTTGAGTGGTTGCTGTTGAGAGTTGAGTGGTGGGTGTTGAGAGTTGAGTGGTGGGTGTTGAGAGTTGAGTGGTTGCTGTTGAGAGTTGAGTGGTGGGTGTTGAGAGTTGAGTGGTGGGTGTTGAGAGTTGAGTGGTTGGTGTTGAGAGTTGAGTGGTGGGTGTTGAGAGTTGAGTGGTTGGTGTTGAGAGTTGAGTGATGGGTGTTGAGAGTTGAGTGGTTGGTGTTGAGAGTTGAGTGGTGGGTGTTGAGGTTTGTTGAGGCAACAAAACATGAAAGTTTCAATTTGTTGTGACTTTTTCTTCTCAGATTTCGATTTTGTTTCACTTGATGCACAAATTATTTTCTATGCTGCTATGACGTTTTTAAAATGTTGTCATGACGTCACGAATTATTGTAATGACGTCAAAATGTTTCCACAACGCCACAAAATATTGCCCCAACGTCACACATTTTGTCGTGACGTCACAAATGTTTTCATGACGTCACCGATTGCCACTGCTTTCTTGTGTCAATGTTGTCGGATAGATGAAAAACTCTGAAAATTTTCGATAATTATCGGTTTTGATTGGTTTTGATTGGTTTTGATTGGTTTTAATTGGTTTAAATTGGTTTTGATTGGTTTTGATAGGTTTTGATTGGTTTTGATTGGTTTTGATTGGTTTTGATTGGTTTTTGCATCTCCTCTTTACCTACATAGCTTTGACTTTTATAGCTTTGGCGTCATACCTGGAATTATTGGTCGGAACCTTTAGAAGCTCATATGGACTTGTTTTCTTTCTGAAATATCCAAAATATTTCAAACATTTTAAAATATAAATTTTTTATACATTTTTTCCAAATGTTAATTTTTTCCGACCGTTAATTCATTTCAAAATATTAAATGAAAATGTTTTGTTGTTGAAAGATTCACTTTTACACTCTCTCAAAATTGTCTGTGGCAACTCATTTCGTGTGGGCTCTTTGAGGGCGAAGGGTGTGTGTGATGGTGACTTCATTCTTCCTCATTGGATGGAGATATTTTTGTAAAATTTACTTTTTGACCACTGAATATTGTCGCTTCTCTGCTAAATTCTGAAATAGCTTCGAGTTTTTGGAGTATTTTTGGTATATTTTATGGAATATTTTTTGGTAGTTTTGAAAGAAATATTTTTCGAAAATAACTTTTGACCATTGTTCGAGCTGGTACACGACTCATTTGAAAGTTACTCTCATTTGAAACTTTTCAAGCTTTTGTGAAAAAGTGTTTACAAGGTATTACTTCTCTCATATTCTGACTTGTGGGTAGGTTTTGATACTATACATTGTAATAAAATACAAAACAATGCATTGAAATAAAATGCAATATAAAACAATGCAATACATTTTAAAAATACAATACCATAAAATCCAATACAATACAAGGTAATGCAATCCAATGCAATACAATGCAATAGATACATCACAAACCTTACTATTATTAAAATGGTGCTAACACTAAAAAAATTTAGACCACGCTTGTGTGTGATAACTACCAAGTTTTGAAACGAAACTAAACAGACGCTAAAAAATTAAAAGTTAAAAAAATAGTTGAATTGAGCCCACTGATTCAAAATTTGAACTTGAAATAAAGCACGTAATAATTTTTTTGCAAAGTTTTTTTCAGAATAAATTTTAATAATTTCAAACTATCGATCAGATACTTATGCTGAATTAACTTTTAATGGATGTAAACTCAAAATTGAACAAGTCAAATTGAAAATGTCTGAAACACTTAGAAACATATTGAAAGAGGAGTTTTTAAAGAGTTTAATAAAAATTTGCAAAGAATGGAGTCGAACTTTGAAAATGAATTTCACAATAGAAGGTCTCTTCGGAATTACGATAGGTCTCAAAGAGGTGGTGCTTGTGAGTGTTAATGAGACAATCGTTTCGGAGCAGAAGAATTGTCTCAGTTTCAAAAGTTTTGATTCCGCCATGTTGGACTACCAGTTTATGGCACTGGAGGCAAATAGAGGGTCGGATAATTGCGCAGAAAAGTCACAACATTTGGACGATGTTCAACATTCAACGCTTCAGAATTTTGAGCAGAACTTTTTGCGAAATGAACAAAAAATATTGAAAAACAACGAAGCCTTGATGCAACCCACTCAATTTCTTTTTCCTCCTCTACAACAGCAAATGCAACAATCGAACCTTTTGCACCAGCCATACTTATCTTATCAACCATTCATCTCACAACCATCACAAACTCATTTACCACCTCTTCCTCAAATATATCCACCCCACTTACCACAACCACACCAAACACAACCACACCAAACACAACCACACCAACCACAACCACACCAAACACAACCACACCAACCACAACCACACTTACCACAACCACACTCACCACAACCACACCTACCACAGCTACACCAATCACAATCTCACTTCCAGACCTTTCCAAGTTTTTCTCTTTCAACTTCAGACTTCCTTTGTTTCCATGATGACGACATACTCCAGTTCAACCACTCACCCTTCGTCGTCAAGGTTTCCAAGATTAACTTTTTTGAGTTTTATAAATAAACTCAAAAAATAATAATTTTTTATATAATAATTAAAATGCTTTAAAATTGCATTAATATTTTTTAAAGATTCATTATTATTTAAAATATGATTGAATCAATTAAACCAATCAATCTTCCATCAGAACCCAAACAATCATTATGATGACCTGATGCCTCATGGACTCCACGGACACAAGGATGAGGAAGAAGAAAATAAAGAAGAGGAAGAAAAAGGAGAAAAAGAAGATGGCGTGAATGAAAATAGAAATAACAATAATAATAATAATAATAATAATAATAATAATAATAATAATAATAATAATAATAACAATAATAATAATAATATAAAAAACCCACGCATAAATCTCATGAGTAATTATATAAATTCTATGACTATCAATAATAATAATAATAATAATAATACCTATGATATTAACAATAAATATAATGAAAATGAGGAATTAGTAGAAGATGAAGAAATTAATTATGACAACAACAACTCAAATGATGACAATGACGACAATGTCAACGTAGATGTTGACATACTGACAACAACTACTACCGACACAACAACATCAACATTTTTCACAGCAACATCAACAACATCTTTTACTACAGCAACATTTACAACATCCTTAACATCTCTTTCCACAATAACATTAACAACAAATTCCTTCTTTGAAACGACAGCAACATCAGCAACAACAACATCAGCAGCAAAAACATCAACAACAACAACGTCAACAGCAACAACATCAGCAGCAACAACGTCAACTTTAACAACAACAACAGCAACAACGTCGACATTGACAATGTCAACAACACCAATTACTACAGCAACTGCTTCTAAGGCTCCTTCAACGACAACAACAACAACCACACAGCCGATTCAACTTCCGGCCACCTTCAATGTAGTTTCTCTAAGTACTAATAATACCTCAAGTACTGCTACTACTCAAAATACTACTTTTAATACTGTTACTACTTATAATACTGCTGCTACTACTACTGGTACTATTGCAATTTTTGCTGCTACTACTACTACTACTACTACTGCTACTAATAATAATAATAATAATAATAATAATAATAATAATAATAATAATAATAATAATAATAATAATAATAATACTGAAAATAAAATATATGAAAATATGAAAAAAAGAAAATATAATAATAATAATAATAATAATAATAATAATAATATTTATGTAAAAAATCAAAATAAACAAGTTATCACTACTGTCAATGAAGATAATAATAATGTGGATGTTGATAATGTTATGAAAACTTGTGTTATCTATGACAAAGATGTCGTCATGAATGATGATGACGATGAAGATGAAGATGTTGATGAAGATGATGATGAGGAAGAGGATGATGATGATGATGATGATGGTGACGATGAGGAGAAAGATGATGATGGCATCAAACACATTAATAATAACAGCAGAGACAATTATTTAAATAATAATAATAATGATAATAATAATATTAATAATAATGATAATAATATTAATAATAATAATAATAATTTCAGTCTGACAACAATAAACCTGAACAACGACGACTCCATAGAAAACGACAAAAACATAATAAGTAAAATCAACAACAACTTCGACAACAGCAACGTCAACAAAAATCAAAACAACAACAACAGTGAAAAAAACAACAGCAACAACAATACCACCAACATCAACAACAAAAACGGCAACAACAACACCAACAACAGCAGCATCAACAACAACAGCAACATCAACAACAACACCACCAACATCAACAACAACAACAATGACCTCCACCCACTTAACTTGGCTGGACCTCAGGACCTCAGTGTTACGTTCTCTAAGAAGGTGGAAAAAATAATAATAGTAATAATAATAATAATTTCAATGATTATAAGAATAAATAAAGTTTCAATTGTTTTATTTTTATTCTTATTTTCCAATTAAAATGTTGAAAATACTAATATAATTATTATTTTCGATATATGTATGGTTTTCGAAACACACACAGACACACACAGGCACACACACACAAACACACACACACACACACAGACACACACAAACACACACACACACAGGCGGAGTGGATATGCAGCATGTGCGGTCTCATTTACAGCTCTGACGTCATCCACAACTGTGACGGGAAAATTGGCGAGGGAAAAGGTGGGTGGGGGATGGTTGCATTCGAATGCAGAGTGAATAGTTATCAATATTAACACACACACACACACACACACACACACACAGCCAAGGGGAGCACAAAGGAGCCACTGAATCTCAAGTCGCAGCCACTCGACCTCACCACAGCCTCCATTTACTTCTCCATGGACGGCTTCAGTCTCCTCAACGACGCTTACCATAGCAACCACCACCACTACCACAACAACCAACACTTCAATAACAACCACAACTGCCACGAAAACAACCACCACCAACGTAGCTTGTACAACCATGGCTACTACAATAACACCAACCAGTGCTACGGCGCCAAAATGGACGCTGGAGGAGGTCACGTGTGTGGTGATGCTATAGCGCTTGACTTCAGCGACAGCTTCACCTTCAACGATGACCACATTGACATCGTCTTTGACGCCAGTAACCAGATGAGTCACCTTGTCGCTGACGTCGTTTCTGACAATAACATGAACAATGACATCATTAATAATAGTGACATCATCAGTAACAATAACATAAACAATAATCTTATTGATAATAACATCAACAATAACATCTGCAGTGACATCATCAGTAATAATAACATCATGAACAATGACCTCAACAATAAAATTATTTGTAACGATGACCTCAGTAATAACGTCAACAATGACATCATCAATAACAATGACATCATCAATAATAATAACCTCATCAACCACAATGATAAAATGAATGGCTACGACGAAACTAAAAACAACACCAACATAAACAACACCAACATAAACAACAATAACATAAACAACAATATATTCTTCTACAACAACCAACCTTCGATCGGAAACAACAACAAAAACAGCCACAATCGAAGTTTACTTTTTATCGGGCACGATAATATGGAGATCCTAAAAAGCATAGACAACGCAACACTTTTCAAAAACATAGACAACACAACACTTTTTAAAAACATAGACAACACAGCGATGAATATTCTCAACACAAACCTCATCAACACCTCCTACAACAGCCATGCAAGTGGTAATACTAGTGGTGCAGCTATTATTAGCAGTAGTAAAGATGTAATCCGTATTGGTAGTTATAGTACTAGTAGTAGTAGTAGAATTAACAGCAGTAGTAGCGGTAGTAACAGCTTTTGTAGTAGCAGTGATGTTAGTATTATTAATAGTATTAGTAGTAATATTACTAGCAACAGCAGCAGCAGTAGTAGTATTAGTATTAGTAGTAGTAGTTGTAGTAGTAGTAGTAGTAGTAGTAGTAGTAGTAATAGTAGTAATAGTCTTAGTATAAGTAGTACTAGTAGTATAAATAGTAGTAGTAATAACAGTAGTAGTAGTTGTAGTAATATTAGTAGTAGTAGTAGTAGTAGTAGTAGTATAAGTAGTAGTATTAGTAGTATTAGTAACAACAACATTGTTAGTATTCCAACCATCACAGCCACTACCACCTCTATCCCTCCAATTCCCACCATCACAGCCACTACCACCTCTATCCCTCCAATTCCCACCATCACAGCCACTACCACCTCTATCCCTCCAATTCCCACCATCACAGCCACTACCACCTCTATCCCTCCAATTCCCACCATCACAGCCACTACCACCTCTATCCCTCCAATTCCCACCATCACAGCCACTACCACCTCTATCCCTCCAAGTCCCACCATAAACTGCCATCATAACACTAAAAATCATAATGAAAAAAAGTATAACGTAAACAGAAGCAATAACAACATCAATAATGTTGAAAATAATAATAATAGCAATAGTAATGAAAATAAAAATAATAATAATGATAATAATAATAATAATAATAATAATAATAATAATAATAATAATAATAATAATAATAATAATAATAATAATAATAATAATAATAATAATAATAATAATAATAATAATAATAAAATCGCCCACAAGACCCCTTACTGCAGAACTTGTTCTGTGTGTGACCGGGTGCTCTTTTCCAAGTTATTGACACTATTGTTATTACTATTATAAGAATACTAATAATAATAATAATTATTATTATTATTATTATTATTTGTTTTTGTTGAAGCGTGCACAACACCACTGCAGTTCTGGCTTCGTGAAGCATTGCAGGAAACATGAAAAAAGGTTGTCATCCCTCCATTCATCCATCCATCCATCAATACACCTACCCATTCATCCATTCATCAATCCCCCCATCCATCCATTCATCCACCCATCTCTCCATTCATCCATCCATTCATCCATCCATTCATCCATCAATACACCTACCCATTCATCCATCAATACACCCATCTATCCATTCATCCATCCATTCATCCATTCATCAATCCCCCATTCATCCATTCATCAATCCCCCATTCATCCATTCATCAATCCATCCATTCATCCATCCATCAATACACCTACCCATTCATCCATTCATCAATCCACCCATCCATCCATTCATCCACCCATCTCTCCATTCATCCATCCATTCATCCATCAATACACCTACCCATTCATCCATCAATACACCCATCTATCCATTCATCCATCCATCAATCAACCCATCCATCCATCCATCAATCCACCCATCTCTCCATTCATCCATCAATACACCTACCCATTCCTCCATCCATCAATCCACCCATCCATCAATCCACCCATCCATCCATCCATCAATCCATCCATCCATTCATCCATCAATACACCTACCCATTCATCCATCCATCAATCCACCCATCTATCCATTCATCCATCCATTCATCCATCCATCAATCAACCCATCCATCCATCCATCAATCCACCCATCTATCCATTCATCCATCCATCAATCCACCCATCCATCCATCCATCAATCTACCCATCCATTCATCCATCAATACACCTACCCATTCGTCCATCCATCAATCCACCCATCCATCCATTCATCCATCCATTTCTCCATCCATCCATTCATCCATCAATACACCTACCTATTCATCCATCCATCAATCCACCCATCTATCCATTCATCCATCCATTCATCCATCCATCCATCAATCCAATCATCCATCCATTCATCAATCCACCCATCCGTCCATCCATCCTTCCATCAATCCACCCGTCCATTTATTATTCCATTCACCTACCACAGGTTCAAGTACCACTGTCACCTTTGTCAGAAGGGTTTCTTTGACACCACCAACCTCAACACACACATCAACTCTGCCCATAACAAGGTGAGGAGGAGCTGGGAATGTCAGAAAAAGTTGAGTCGAGTAAGAAGGAGTTAGGAGGAGAAGTTGGAGAAATGAGGAGTCAAGAACGCAGAGACGTTTTTCTTGTCTTTGGAAATGTCCCTCAATAAATTAAAAGAGCGAAAGGGGGAAGAGAAGGGTGAAGAAAAAAAAGAGAAAGAGGATGAGAAAGAGGAAGAGGAGGAAGAAAAAGGAAAAAAAGGAGGAAGAGAAAGAGGAGGAGGAGGAGGAGGAGGAGGAGGAGGAGGAGGAGGAGGAGGAGGAGGAGGAGGAGGAGGAGGAGGAGGAGGAGGAGGAGGAGGAGGAGGAGGAGGAGGAGGAGGAGGAGGAGGAGGAGGAGGAGGAGGAGGAGGAGGAGGAGGAGGAGGAGGAGGAGGAGAGGGAGGAGGAGGAGGAGGAGGAGGAGGAGGAGGAGAGGGAGGAGGAGGAGGGGGAAAAGAAAAAAGAGAAGAAGGAAGAGGAAGAGGAGGATAAAAAGGAAGAGAAGGAGGAAGAGGAGAAGGAAGAGGAAGAGGAAGAGGAGAAGGAAGAGGAGGAGAAAGAGGAGAAGGAAGAGAAGGAGAAAGAGGAGAAGGAAGAGGAGGAGGAAGAGAAGGAGGAGGAGGAGGAGGAGGAGGAGGAGGAGGAGGAGGAGGAGGAGGAGGAGGAGGAGGAGGAGGAGGAGGAGGAGGAGGAGGAGGAGGAGGAGGAGGAGGAAGAGGAGGAGGAGGAGGAGGAGGAAGAGGAGGAAGATGTTAACGACGATACTTTCCACTGCAGGTAAAGTGTTTCGAGTGCGCATGCGGCAAGAGTTTCTTCTGGAAACATCATCTCAAGCGACACCACGAGAGCTGCTGCGTCAATAATAATAATAATAATAATAATAATAATAATAATAATAATAATAATAATAATAATAATAACAATAATACTAATAATAATAATAACAATGATAACAATAACAAAAATATTACTACTAATGACGGCATTGATAGCAATATGGCTCTGAGCAATCATAACATCACCAATAATAATTCCAACATGACTGATGCACACTCACTCCCACAAAGCAACCTCCACAGAACGCCAAAATTTTCATCTTTATCTCCTTCCCTCCCTCTTTCCTTATCATCATCTTCATCTTCGTCTCCTTCCTTTCCTTCTTCATTATTATCATCTTCATCTTCATCGTCATCATTTTTGTTACCCTTATTGTCATCGACCTCACTCATACCACCACCACCACCTTCATCATCATCATTATCATCATTATCATCATCATCATCATCATCATCATCATCATCCTCATCTTCCTTTTCTTCATCCCCACCATCTTAACCTTACCCCCTTCTGACTGACTCCATCCTCTTGTTATGCAATTTATCATAATTTATTTTAAAAAAATAAAAATTCCAACTCTTCAACTTAATTAAATTTAAAGTCATAATTATATTTTATTTAATTAAAATTAAAAATCATATCTGTTTAATTAATTGAAAATAGATTTAAACCCATGAGTCCACTAGACTACTGATTATTTTTCCCTCCAATGAAGCAAGTGTTAAAAGTCCTTGATCAGGCATAAATGCCTTGATCAAATTGAAAAGATCAGATTAAGGGGTTGATTAATCTAATCCAGCCAAAGCGCTGACTCAACACTGTCCAAGGATTCAGGCCTCGGTGCAATGACAGCCTTCAGAATTCCATATTGTCGCTGTCTTTTCCACTCGCAGACAACAAAACCTTTGCCACACCGAGCATGCGACGCGTGATCGAGGTCTCACGTGATCACAGCGATCAAGGTCACACGTGAATGAACCAGCCACCATGCAGGACTCGTCTGCACTCGAAGCGATAACTTTCGGAACCGACATACTGCAATAACGCCAAACTTCTGATGCATAAGGGCTAATCCGACCAATAATTTGTATAGCGCTGCTTGCGTTTTGTTGTTAAGCGCCCAGTAACTGAGGTAATCTAATCTAATCTAAACCAATCTAATCTAATCCAATCTAATCTAATCTAAACCAATCCAATCTAATATAATCTAATATAATTTAATCTAATCTAATCTAAACCAATCTAATCCAATCTAATCTAATCTAAACCAATCCAATCTAATATAATTTAATTTAATCTAATCTAATCCAATCAAAGCATTTAAGCACCTTGCAGCACTTGTTCGAAGGTGAGAGAGAAAGGTTATTTTAGAACAACGACAAATGACACGATTCCGCATACATGTGAACGAGGAAAAATTGCTAACATTCAAGAAAAAGTAATAATAATAATAATAATAATGATAATAATAATAAAATAAATATATTATTAATATTTTCATAATTATCAAAGAAATAACAATTGGTGAGTAATCATATAATTTCACTAATCTCAAATTCATTGAAACAGTACCAGAAATAAGGGACAAGATTAATAAAGGGAATGATAATCATTAATAATAATAATAATAATAATAATAATAATAATAATAATAATAATAATAATAATATAAATAACAGAGAACTGGTAAAAACAAAAAAAGAATAATAATAATAATAATGATAATAAATAGAGTTCGACAGGCAAGTGTTTGATTGCACGCCAAAAATAAACAATCCATCATAATGCCGCGAATGGGAATAAAATAATAGTAATAATAATAATAATAATGATAATAAAATAAAATTAAAAAAAAAATAATAATAATAAAACAAAAACAACAATAATAACAATAACTTCAATTTATACGGCACCAAGACAAGCAGCTGAGGCGCTACGGAGACCAACAAGCTTCTCCAGGCATTCCAGCCACCATCAGCGCCCATGAACACCTGCAACCCGGGAAACCCCGATGCAAAAAAGAAATATTTATGGTGATTTACTGATATAATAAAAATTAAAATATAAATTTATAATTAAAATATTAGTTTATAATTAAAATATAAATTTATAATTAAAATATTAATTTATAATTAAAATATTAATTTATAATTTATAAAATTAATAATAAGAGATGAATGACTTATGATTATAGTCGCTGTTGCAAATATTATGATTACCGCTTCTGTATTATTCTCATCACTACTACTACCACTACTACTACTACTACTACTAATACTACTACTACTACTACTACTACTACTACTACTACTACTACTACTACTACTACTAACGCTATGATGAATGAATGAATTAACATCAAAAGCAACGCCAAAAATAACAACAGCAACAAAATCAACAACAACATCAAAAACAGCAATATAAAAACAACAAACCAACAAAAACAACAACAACAACACTGAAGCAAAAGAGTGAAGCCACACAGACGCGCACGATTGGATAACATGTTACGCGCTATACAAATGGTGCCGTGTCGCTCCAACCACACTTTGCTTTGGATCCCTTCTCAGTGCTATCAAAGTGTGAAGTGTTAAGAAAATTGTTGAAATTATTATTAAAATTATTATTAAAATTTTTCAAGTTCATTATACAAAGTAATAAAGATTATTATGAAAATTATTTAAAATTATTTAAAATTATTATTATAAAATATTATTATAAATTATCATTATTAAGTATCATTATTAAAATCATCTTTAAAAGCACAGAGCATTCTCGAAGTATCCAAAAAGTCTTCAATAAACCGCACGTCAACGAATTTTGGCGATTTAAATTAAGAGAAGAAATTTAATGGACTAAAACTGAAATATTTTAATAAAATAATAAATAATAAAAATATAATTACAATTATTTAATAAAATAAATACTAATTAATTTAAATACTTAATTAAAATAAATTAATTAATTGATAATTACTCAAAATATAATTGAGTAAAAACAAATAATGAGGTGAGTAAAAATAAAAAAAGAAACTCGGTTGAAAGTGAAGTACTCAGAATCGAAGTGATTGGAGGCGATTAATATTTTAATGATAACAGTGACTAAGTGTTGGGTGGAATTGAAATGATTAAAACATTTATTGAAACATTGAAGAATCAATAATATGCAATACACAAAACAAATAATCAATTATAATTTAGTTAACTAATTAACAGTAATTAAAATATTGGAATAATTATAAAAATAATAATAAAAAAATAATAATAAAAATAAAAATAAAAAAAATAATAATAATAACATAATAATAATAATAATAATAATAATAATGATAATAATACTAATAATAATAATAACATAATAATAATACACAATACGCAAAGTACAAAATTGATTAAGTATGAAAAAGAAGTGCACATAAATTAGTGGTTTTGATGAAGGGACGCAAGACTCACAGTTGGAGGCCATGGCTACTCGTAGTGTTGAAGGTGCGTGCAAAAATAACGTTGATGTGAAATGATAAGTGAATGAAGTGATAATGACATCAATTAATAATTAAATGAAGTGATAATGACATCGATTAGTGATTAAATGAAGTGATAATGACATCAATAAGTAATTAAATGAAGTGATAATGACATCGATTAGTAATTAAATGAAGTGATAATGACATCGATTAGTAATTAAATGAAGTGATAATGACATAAAATAGTCATAATGAATAAATATAATAATGATAATAATAATAATAATAATAATAATAATAATAATAATAATAATAATAATAATAATAATAATAATAATAATAATAATAATAATAATAAATAATAATAGAAATAATAATAATAAAAATAATAGTAACTAAATAGGTTCAGGATGAATAGAGAGGGAGATGAAACAATGAAAAGGGCAACAATAACCTCCACGTCACCTTCATTCCATTTCATTCCACTTCACGTCCTACTTAGTCGTAACAACCGCTGTTCATCAATATTCGTCATAATAATAATAATAATAATAAAAATAATAATAATAATAACATTATTATTATTATTATTATTATTATTGTGCATCACTATTATTGTTATTGTTATTAATACTATCGGGCATGGAGCGATCAGGCGTTTTGTTAGTAGCCTCGTGTCTCCTGCGATCGATGCGGAAGCGGGAAGGGTCGTGGTGGAAGTTGGGTCGGTTGCCTTGGAAACGCCCGTTGTCCTGGTTGCCTTGGAAACGCCCGTTGTCCTGGTTGCCAGGGAAGCGCCCGTTGTCCTGGTTGCCTTGGAAACGCCCGTTGTCCTGGTTACCAGGGAAGCGCCCGTTGTCCTGGTTGCCTTGGAAACGCCCGTTGTCCTGGTTACCAGGGAAGCGCGGAGGAGCCTGGTTACCGAAGCGTCCCTGGAAACGGTTGTTATGGTTGAAGCGTGGGGGGGCTTGATGGGGAGGGAGGCGAGGGAACGGGGGTCGTGGAGCCATGAGATTCTCATTCAAGTTCATATTATTATTATTATTGTTATTATTCATGCCCATGTTATTATTATTCAAGTTGTTTCTGTCAAAGCTGTTGTTCATACGATGGAAACTCCGATCTCTTTTATCCCTCCCTCCTTCTCCTCCTCCTCCTCCTCCTCTTCCTCCTCCTCCCCCTCCTCTTCCTCCTCTTCCTCCCCCTCCTCCTCCTCCTCTTCCTCCTCCTCCTCTTCCTCCACTACTACTCCTCCTATCATAGCGATAACTATCATCCATACCATCATCATCAACACCACCAGCATTAAAACTATTATTATTATTATTATTATTGTTGTTGTTGTTATTATTCCTCCTTTCTTCGTAGTCATTTTTCTCAAAAAAACGCCCCCTCCCTCCTCTTCCAGATAACCTTGGTCTAGACATGAGAGAATTTTTATTATTATTACTGCTATAATACTCATTAATATTAGTATTATTATTATTATTATTATTATTATTATTGTTATTATTATTATTGTTGTTGTTGTTGTGAGGGTTATTGCTGAAAGACCGCATATCGTTTTGACCACCAAAAATGACATTTCTATTATTATTATTAATATTATTATTACTTTTATTATTATTATCATCATCATTATTGTTGGTGTTGCCCATATTCATGTTATTATTGATGTGGTTATCGTTGAAGTTGAGATGGTTGTCGGGGGGAGTGAGGAAAGGCGGCGGTGGTGGTGGTCGCATGAATCGGTTGAGCGACAAAAGGGCTCGATTGGTGGGTAGGGGAAGGAGAGAAGGGGGGATGGGGGGACGGGGGAGGGTTTCCATGGCAACGGGGGGATGGGGCGGAGGTGCTTGTTGAAGGTCGAAGGATGAGGCGTCTTGAGGGACGACGTTGGGTGGCTGGTTGAACGGAGGTGGTGGAGTTTGGTGGGGGGGTGGAAGAGATGGGGTGGGGAGAATACCCTTCTGGGATGGAGGAAGCTTGTTGGGGGTGGCGAAGGGGGAAGGAGCCGCCCCCAAGAGACCGTCATGCTTGGGTGCGTCAAAAGAATGGGGTGGGGGTTTCGAGTGGTGTACGATGGGGGGTGGGGGTAGGGGCTTGATGGGTGGCGGTGTGTTGTGGGAAAGATGGGGTGGGAGATTGGTGGGAGGTGGAAGGTTTGGTCTGAGGTGGCGTTGTGTTGGCGGTGGCGGTTGAGCGAATGGAAGTGGTGGTTGATTGAAGGGTGGTGGTTGGTTGAAACGCTGTTGTTGGACTTGTGGCGGTTGATTGTAGAGTGACGGTGGCGGTGGTAGTTGGGTGTGGCGTGGTGGTGGTTGAGTGTGAAGTGGTGGTGGTTGAGTGTGAAGTGGTGGTGGTTGGTTATGAAGTGGTGGTGGTTGAGTGTGGCGTAATGGAGGTGGTTGGTTGTGGAGTGGTGGTGGTTGGTTGTGGAGTGGTGGTGGTTGGTTGTGGAGTGGTGGTGGTTGGTTGTAGTGTGGAGGTGGTTGGGATGGGGGTGGTTTTTGGTTTTGGGGTGATGGTGGTTGTGTATGTGGTGAGGATGGTTGTGCACCGGGTGGAAGTGGCTGTAGTGGTTGTTTAGTGGCTGGAAGTGGCTGTAGTGGTTGTTTAGTGGCTGGAAGTGGCTGTAGTGGTTGTTTGGTGGCTGGAAGTGGTTGTAGTGGTTGTTTGGTGGCTGGAAGTGGCTGTAGTGGTTGTTTAGTGGCTGGAAGTGGCTGTAGTGGTTGTTTGGTGGCTGGAAGTGGTTGTAGTGGTTGTTTATGGGGTGATGGTTGTTTGTGGGGTGATGGCTGTTTGTGGGGTGATGGTTGGTTGTGTGGCGGTTGGTCATAGGATGGTGGCTGATTGTGGAGTGGTGATGGTTGGTTGTGAGGTAGTGGTTGTTTGTGGGGCGGTGGCTGGTTGTGGGGCGGTGGTTGGTTGTGGGGCGGTGGCTGGTTGTGGGGCGGTGGCTGGTTGTGGGGCGGTGGTTGGTTGTGGAGGGGTTGTTTGGTCAAAAGTCCTGCGAAGGTGACTGGAGAATTTAAAAGCTTTGAAAATTCATTTGAGTGCAAAGGTAGGGAAGATGCCGTTGATAATGGTAACGATGATGATGATGATGAAGATGATGATGATGAAGATGATGATGAAGATGAGGAAGATGAAGACGATGATGGTGTGGTTGTTGAAGGTAATGATGATGATGCGAGAAGAGGAAAAGGAGCTTCTTTTCTTGACGTATCATTCCTGGACAGTTGAACATTATTATTGTTTCTGATATTATTATTATTTTTATTATTATTATTGTTATTATTATTATTATTGTTTTTGTTGTTGTTATTGGTTGAACTGATGAAATCGGTTCTTTTACTGATCAGCGTACTGATGTTGCCTTGGTTGCTGTTGTGATCCGAATGAAATGGCTGTTGCTGGAAAAACATGCTTTGTTGGTTTTGAGGTTGTTGTTGTTGTGAATTTTGTTGTTGTTGTTGTTGTTTAGTATTTTGTTTTTGCTGTTGTTGAGAATTATGTTGTTGGTGTTGTTGAGAATTATAAAATTGAAATTGTTGTTGAGATTGTTGATGTTGTTGAGGATAAAAAGACTGTTGTTGTTGTTGTTGTTGAGGGCGGAGAGGAAGTTGGGAATAGACAGGTGGTTGGAAAGGAGGTGGTTGTGACAAAAGTGCTTGTTGTTGTGGATGCGTTTTATTTTGTTGTTGCTGTGGTTGACATTGTTGTTGCTGTGGTTGATGTTGTTGCTGTGGTTGATGTTGTTGCTGTGGTTGATGTTGCTGCTGTGGTTGATGTTGTTGCTGTGGTTGATGTTGTTGCTGTGGTTGATGTTGTTGCTGTGGTTGATGTTGTTGCTTTTGTGGTTGTTGTTTCTTAGCATCCACTGAAGTCGGTGTTTGCAACAGAGGCTTCTTGAAGTTATAATTATTCTTATTTTTATTCCCTGGTTCAGCTAAAAGTGGAGTTTTTTGATTATTATTATTATTATTATTATTATTATTATTATTATTATTATTATTAATATTGCTATTTTTGATGTTATTGGTATCTGTGTTACTTATACCAGCATTGTTGATTTTAGTTGAATAACTAATATTACTATTATTATTATTTAGATTATTATTATTATTATTACTACTAATCATGTTACTAATATAACTAGTATTATAACTATTATTATCGTTATTTTTATTATTATTAGCATTATTCTCTGCACTCCTGCCCATGTTGCCAAGGATGTTATAGAAGCCATCAGACGCCATGTTGTTGCCATGGTGACGAAGTGCCGTTGCTAAGGAGCTCGGAGGCGTTGCTAGGAAGGCGTTGTAAGGGTTGTTTTTGTTGAACATGTCTAAGCCCTTGTAATTATTATTGCTAATTATATTATTATTATTATTGTTATTATTCGTATTATTCATTGGATTATTATTGATGTTATTACTCATCAAGTTATTATTATTATTATTATTGATATTGATATTGTTAAAGTTATTATTATTATTATTATTATTATTATTATTGTTGTTGTTGTTCATGTTACTGAAGTAAGCGCTGTGTTGTTTGGCCAGGAGAGAGGGGGGAGGGATGGGAGGGGGAAGACGTAAGGGTGGTGGAGGGTCGATGGGTGGGGGTGGAGGCTTGAAGATGTGCTGGACTGAAGACGGCAAAAGCAGAGTATTATTATTATTATTATTATTATTGTTTATACTGGAGTTATTCGGAGTATTATTACTATCGGTATTCGTCATCTGGATATTATTATTATTGACATTATTGAGCAAGGTACTGTTATTATTATTATTATTATTATTATTGATATTGTTCGCGCTGGCGAGGCTGGCGTGGTACATGTTACTGACTAACGACTGGTAAAAGTTATTATTCATATTATTATTTATATTATTAGTAGTAATAGTATTAGTACTATTTTTATTATTATTGATATTATTGAATTGACTGGCCATTTTGTTGGTCATGAATGCAGCCACCGAGGGGAACAAAAGCTTATTATTATTATTATTAATATTAACATTATTATTGTTATTATTATTATTATTATTATTATTATTATTGACGCTATTGTTATTCATATTTTGGTAGACTAGCATGTTGTAGTAGCTTTCCTGAGAGGCGCCCAAGAAGAGGGGATTGAAGCAAGTGGCCATGGTGGAGGCGAAAGAATCCCCAAGCTTATTATTATTATTATTATTATTATTATTATTATTATTATTATTATTATTATTATTATTATTATTATTATTATTATTATTATTATTATTATTATTATTATTATTATTATTATTGTCCGAGGCAGCAGCTAATGAAACATCATCATTTTCAAACGGATCATAAAATTCAGATTTATTATTATTTTTATTATTGATAACACTAGTAGTAGTACTAGTGGTAATAGCGGTGGTAGTAGTGATGGTAGCAGTGGCAGTGGCGGTGGAATCAATGTGGCCACCACTACCACCACCAGCAGCAGCAGCAGTAGTAGTAGCTGCAGTAGCAGCTGCTGCGTCATCACCTCCCTTGTGGAGCTTACCTTTTGAGTTTATCCTCTCCATCAGCGAGTCGTAGAGGCTTTTGATGCTTGAGTTGGTGGTTGTGGTGCAAGAGGAGGAAGAAGAGGTGGTGGAGATGGTGGAAGATGAGGAGGAGGAAGAAGAAAAAGACGGAATGGTGGCTGAGGATTTAACTTGTTTGCCTGCCCAGCCACTGAAGGCAGAAATGACTCCAAACTTGATCTTGCCCTTCAAGATTAACTTGCTCTTCTTCAACTTCATGTCCATTGTCCCCTCATCCTCCCCCCCATCTTCTCCCCCCACCACTGCTGTCGCACCATCATCACCAACGTCACCACCATCGTTATCATCATTGCCACCCCCATTATCACCATCATTGTCACCATCGTTATCAACCTTATCAGCACCACCACTACCATCACCTGTAGCCTCAACACCCGCATCTGCACCATCAACAACCATATCTTCTTCATCACCCTTGGCAACTTTATCATTGCCCCTAGCTGGAACCACCCTACTGACATCTTCCTCCTCCTCGCAATGGTGGGTGGCAGGAAGGGCCGTCGGAGGAGGCTTACCCTCAATGGAGAAGCTGTAAATCTCTTTTCCTTTTTCCATTCCTCCCTTTCCCCTCTTCACCCTGTCCTTCTTCCTTGCTGCAGACCTTTTAAGACTATCACCATATTTCGCCACTACAGCTTCCTTCTCCTCATCCTCCTTCTCCTTCTCCTCATCCTTCTCCTCCTCCTCCTCCTCCTCCTTCTCCTTTTCTGCAACATTCAACACTGTGCTTCTCTTAGTGGAGTCACTGGAACGACCCACATGGACATCGTCACCATCAACCTCAATCACCCTGTCTTGCACCCCACTTCCTCCCCCAACTACTCCACTCCCCCTCTTCTTTCTTCTACTCACCACTACGACATCATCATCATCACCACCACCACCATCACCACCATCTTCACGTCTATCATCGTCGTCGTCGTCGTCGTCTACCTTGTATATCTTTTGCTTCCTTTTCGTCGTCGTCTTGCTAACTGTTAGCCTGTTTTTGTTGCTCTTGACTACATCATCTCTGAACATATCATCATCATCATCACCACCACCACCACCACCAGACTCTTCCTCCTCTTCCTCTTCTGCATCACCGACTGCCCAAATCTTCCTTTTTTTCCTATGTCCCTCAGTGACTTTATATTCATTGAGTTTATCATTATTATTATTATTATTATTATTATTATTATTATTATTATTATTATTATTATTGTTATTGACATTATCATTATTGTTTTTATTTTTATTTTTATCCTGGCAATCAGTGGAACTGCTAACTTCACCAGCCTCCACCAACAAGTTCCTCTTCTTGCTCCTTCCATCCACCCCCCCATCCATCCCCCCATCCTCCTTCCCCTTCGACCTCCCACCATCAACTCCTCCTCTTCTTTCTTCTTTTCCACCCATCACCACCGCTTCACTCCTTTTCACGCCCTTCTCTTTTTTCCTGTCATCATCATCACCACCACCACCACCACCACCATCGCCATCTTCGTCGTCATCGTCATCATTTTTACGCTTCTCACTCTTTTCAGCCATTTCCTTTTCCGCCACTCCACTTTCACCACCCCCTGCTCTACGTCCACCACCACCATCACTCTTACCCCCTCTTTCACCATCATCTTTGCCTGCACCACCATCACCACCACCATTATCCTTAGTAACACTGGGGTGGTTGGTGGGCATGGAGATGGGATCGACAACAGCTCCATGGAGGATGGTTTCCATGTTGGAGGGTAGGTCGTTCCAGGGGATGTAGCTTGCCCCGATGGCGTCTTCAAAGTTGCCCTTGAACTTGGACTGTTTGATGCCGCTGT
>OX387260.1:1623554-1631054 GCA_947562095.1 Branchellion lobata
GGAGTGGGTGGTTCAGAGTTGGATGGGAGGAGTGGGTAGTTCGGAGTTGGATGGGTTGAGTGGGTGGTTCGGAGTTGGATGGGTTGAGTGGGTGGTTCGGAGTTGGATGGGAGGAGTGGGTGGTTCGGAGTTAGATGGGTTGAGTGGGTGGTTCGAAGTTGGATGGGTGGAGTGGGTGGTTCAGAGTTGGATGGGTTGAGTGGGTGGTTCGGAGTTGGATGGGAGGAGTGGGTGGTTCGAAGTTGGATGGATGGAGTGGGTGGTTCAGAGTTGGATGGGTGGAGTGGGTGGTTCGGAGTTGGATGGGTGGAGTGGGTGGTTCGGAGTTGGATGGGTTGAGTGGGTGGTTTGGAGTTGGATGGGTGGAGTGGGTGGTTCAGAGTTGGATGGGTGGAGTGGGTGGTTCGGAGTTGGATGGGTGGAGTGGGTGGTTCGGAGTTGGATGGGTTGAGTGGGTGGTTTGGAGTTGGATGGGTGGAGTGGGTGGTTCGGAGTTAGATGGGCGAAGTGGGTGGTTCGAAGTTGGATGGGTGGAGTGGGTGATTCGGAGTTGGATGGGCGGAGTGGGTGGTTCAGAGTTGGATGGGTGGAGTGGGTGGTTCGGAGTTGGATGGGCAGAGTGGGTGGTTCGGAGTTGGATGGGCGGAGCGGGTGGTTCGAAGTTGGATGGGTTGAGTGGGTGGTTCGGAGTTGGATGGGTTGAGTGGGTGGTTCGGAGTTGGATGGGTTGAGTGGGTGGTTCCTTATTAGAAAAATGAAAATGTATGGTGAGTGGAAAATGGTAAAATGAGGATAGAGACAATAAAAATGGTGAAAAATTGGTTATTGTTTTTTTAATGCATGCTGAAAAAATGAATGATGAAAGTGTGGTGAGAGATTACCTAGCAACAAAGGGGTCTCTTTCAATGCCAAACTGATGTCGAGATTGACGCATGATGGAGTCCATGACGTACAAGCCTGGCAACTTGTACTCCGGTTGGCACTGGTGGGTGGAATGAAGAAATTTATGCGGAAAGTTTCGGAAAATTTTGGAATTTTTCAAAAACATGGAAGTTTAGTCTAGAAAATGTGAAAAAAGTCATGGAAATTGAATCAAGTCATGCAAGTGAAAAAAAAAACCGAAAAAATGATAAAATTTATGAAAAAGTTAATTAGGAAAGTGGAGTATACATTGAACTGGAAAAACTAATGGAAACAAATAGGTAAATGAAGAAAAATTTACAAGAAAAAAAGGTAAAAAGAATATTTTTCAATTTGGTCGATGAAATTCATTGAGACTACGGTGTGAATGTGAAATTTTGAAACGCTTTTTTGCAAGTGGTATTTTATACCCGCAACGTATTGCAAAACACGACTTTTCCATATCAAAAATACTGGAAACACAAAGCAATCGTCGAGCTAAATTTTAAATGGTTGAATGAAGTTTTTTTAAAACAAATACCTTATTGATGAAACGTTCTATTTGTTGAACGACGTGTTTGTAGTGCTTAATGCTCTTGATGGCGGATCGAGTGATGGCACTCATCTTGGCCTTCGAGATCGGGGGTCGAGTGGTGAAGAGCGAGTTCAGCTGCGGGTTTGTCAATGGGTTTTGACGAATTTTATCAAAAAATTGACCGATATACTTTTCAAAGTTTATTGTGTTTGTGGAAGATTTTAAAGAACTGCGGTGTATAAGTTAATGGGAGAAAAATAGACGTAGACGTGGACTAACCTCGCCAGCAAACTCTTTGATTTCGTTTGCAGACGACATTATTAATATTTTTCTTCAGGAAACCTAATTTTTGGTTCGATGGCCTGCCGTCATGAATGCCTAAACAAAAATTCTTAAAATGGAGGAGTCATATTATGCTCAAATGCTGGTGCGTTCAATAGAGCACCAGATTTAGTGCTTTATTAAGTATATTTAATATAACTGCAAAATAAATCACAATTATTAGAAAAATAAATATTCAAAAAATTAATCAAAATGATTTAATTAACTTTCAAAAGTCACATCACTTTTGGGGTTTAATTTTCTTATCAGGTGTTAAAAGCTGAATCGTTGAAGTGCTTTCCAATCGTCGCATTACTCAAAACTTTTTCAGGAAATCGGATCGATGACATTAAATCACATTCAATAAAATCAATTTTTTTCAAATTCTAACTCGATCCGGAAGTGAAAAGCCAAGATATTTATTGTATTTTAAAAAGTGAAAAATTGAACAAAAAGTGGATAAATTTTTTTTTAACTTTTCAAAACTCCTACCAAAACTAACACAACCTCGTCTTTTTTGATCTATAAATAGGAGTTGAAATAAAAAACAAACAGGAGGTTAAGGTTGCTAAGACTGAAGGATCCATTATGGTGAAACTTCTGCTTTGAGCAACTGATCAAACTTTAAATTAAAACCATAAAACGTGAACGTTGAATTTAAAAAAAAAAGTTTTTGTCTCAAATTAATGAAATTAACTTTTAAATAAACTATTAATTTTGAGAACAAACCAGTTTAATTGAGTTTTTAATTTAAAGTTGGCAGTTTTCAAAACTTTTGAAAACGTAAATAAAGTCTGGGCAGCCATTTCAGAATGAAGTTTTCAGTTTTCGAGGGACTTCTGATAGCAGTGGAATTTTCTTCCAACTTCCATTACAGGAAAAAGGTGGAGTTGAAGAAGAAGATCATTTCCAATGGGGGCACCCTCTCGAGCATCATGACCAACAAGGTTCCTCATTGGTTCATCAAGGGGTCAGAATGCTTTTGATTGGTCTGTTAAAGTGGGTCAGATTGAAGTTGATTGGTTTATCAAAGTGGGTCAGTTTGTCTTTGATTGGATGAGATGAGGATGAGTTGTTGGATGGGATGAGGATGAGTTGTTGGATGGGATGAGAATGAGTTGTTGGATGGAATGAGGATGAGTTGTTGGATGGGATGAGGATGAGTTGTTGGATGGGATGAGGATGAGTTGTTGGATGGGATGAAGATGAGTTGTTGGGTGGGATGAGGATGAGTTGTTGGATGGGATGAAGATGAGTTGTTGGATGGGATAAAGATGAGTTGTTGGATGGGATGAGGATGAGTTGTTGGATGGGATGAGGATGAGTTGTTGGATGGGATGAGGATGAGTTGTTGGATGGGATGAGGATGAGTTGTTGGGTGGGATGAGGATGAGTTTTTGGATGGGATGAGGATGAGTTGTTGGATGGGATGAGGATGAGTTGTTGGATGGGATGAGGATGAGTTGTTGGATGGGATGAGGATGAGTTGTTGGATGGGATGAGGATGAGTTTTTGGATGGGATGAGGATGAGTTGTTGGATGGGATGAGGATGATTTGTTGGATGGGATGAGGATGAGTTGTTGGATGGGATGAGGATGAGTTGTTGGATGGGATGAGGATGAGTTGTTGGATGGGATGAGGATGAGTTGTTGGATGGGATGAGGATGAGTTGTTGGGTGGGATGAGGATGAGTTGTTGGATGGGATGAGGATGAGTTGTTGGATGGGATGAGGATGAGTTGTTGGATGGGATGAGGATGAGTTGTTGGATGGGATGAGGATGAGTTGTTGGATGGGATGAGGATGAGTTGTTGGATGGGATGAGAATGAGTTGTTGGATGGGATGAGGATGAGTTGTTGGATGGGATGAGGATGAGTTGTTGGATGGGATGAGGATGAGTTGTTGGATGGGATGAGGATGAGTTGTTGGATGGGATGAGGATGAGTTGTTGGATGGGATGAGGATGAGTTGTTGGATGGGATGAGAATGAGTTGTTGGATGGGATGAGGATGAGTTGTTGGATGGGATGAGGATGAGTTGTTGGATGGGATGAGGATGAGTTGTTGGATGGGATGAGGATGAGTTGTTGGATGGGATGAGGATGAGTTGTTGGATGGGATGAGGATGAGTTGTTGGATGGGATAAAGATGAGTTGTTGGATGGGATGAGGATGAGTTGTTGGATGGGATGAGGATGAGTTGTTGGATGGGATGAGGATGAGTTGTTGGATGGGATGAGGATGAGTTGTTGGATGGGATGAGGATGAGTTGTTGGATGGGATGAGGATGAGTTGTTGGATGGGATGAGGATGAGTTGTTGGATGGGATGAGGATGAGTTGTTGGATGGGATGGAATGAATACGATTCAATAACTCCACAAAACCACTCACAGCTCCACAAAACCACTCCCAACTTTACATAACCTCCCAAAATCACGCACGACTAGACAAAGTTCTTTACAACCACACACAGCCACTTACAGCCACTCAAAGCTACTCACAGCCACTCAAAACCACTCACAACCTCACACAACCACTCCCACCTACACCATAGTGTCACTTGCTGGTGGTTACAGACGCAGAGAAGGCTAAGCTTTCGAGCAAAACTAGAATCGCTCTTAAGAGCAACATACCGATTGTCAGGTTGTTGCTGTTGCTGATGTTTTTGTTGTTGTTGATGTTGTTGTTGTTGTTATTGAAGTTTTTGTTGATGATTTTGTTGTTGTTGTTGTTGTTGTATGTATGTTGATTATCTTAAGCGCCTGAAGATAGTCCTCAGATGCGCTAAAGCTGGTTGTGGAAGGCGCACAAGTTCATCATAGGAGGTCCCGATGTTGTGGCAGAAGCGGGACATTGCGAAGGCTGGGCATTTGAGCCAGACGTGTTCGGCTGATTCGACCTCTTCCTCACAGAGTCGACAGAGGTCGGACTCTGTTTTTCCTATTAGATGCAGCCATCGGCGGAGACTTGGGTGGTGTCCGCTCCGGAACCTGACCAGATCCGTCAGTTCTGCCTTGTTAAGGGTGCTCTCTTTGAGTTGATTTGTATTGGTGGTGTATAAGCCCAGAAAACGGTGGTGGCTGCTCGGGAGTGGTCTGTCCTCCCGATGGATCACCGCTTTCCTGGTCTTTCGGGCCGAGTGCTGCTCGGCCGGTTGTGGTAGAGTGGATCCACACTTGGCTTCTGAGTCCGCCAGCTCATTGCTCCAAAGGTTACAGTGTCCGGGGACTCAGACGATGAGTAACTTTTTGGAACGAGTGATTGTGGCAATGGACCGTTGAAGAGTGACAATGATCGGGTCGGCTTGGTGTGAGTTGCCTGTGGCTTCAACTAGTGATTTGCAATCACAGACAATGACCGCCCTGTGCCAATCATTTTCACTCTCTAGCCACTTCAAAGCAGCTTCTAGCGCTGCTTTTTCCGCCGAGTAGGAACTGCTGCGCACCCCTGTAGGTGCGTGCCAACGGTGGAGGACTTTTTTGTCTCTGGCTATGATCATGCCAGCTCCACCGTTTCTGGTGCCGTCTGTCATGGAACTATCAGTGTAGATCTGAAGGTCACTATGACCTATTTCCTCGATGGTTTGTAGGGCCTTTTCGAGTTGGACGATTTGAGGCATCGACTTGCTCGCTGGTGTCGTGTAGATGGGGGCTGGGGGTGGGCGGTCCCAAGGGGGTGGGAGCCTCGCTTCGCCGGTTTGGTGTTGAGAGAACAAATTAAGTTCCTTTAAAACCGGAGTGGTCAATCCCCGCCAATCTTTTTTTACCAGCCTTTGAGGAGCTTGTCGGTCCAAGGTCAGTCTCCGGGGGTCGATGTCAGCCTGTTGTAGCCAACTATCCGCCTTAAGAAGTGACAGGGTCTTGTATCTTGCTTCCAGTGGGGTGAGATCTGCCTCTTTTAGAACGAATTCTCCAGGGGTTGATCTTAGGCGACCAGTGATGGCTCTAGCTGCGTTCAGCTGGGCACTTTCAAGCTTCCCTAGGTTGGATTTCGATAACCAGGGAGCCCAAGCCTGTGAACCATATCCGGCCAAAGATCTTTGAATGGCGATGTAGATTGTTCTCAAGTCTGCTGGTCGCCATCCCCAAGTTGTGCCCCCAAGGGCACGGAGAATATTCGTCCTTTTGGTCATAGCCTGGCATACCTTTTTAGCGTGCTCGCTAAAAGTGAGCTGTCGGTCGTATTGGACGCCTAAAAAGGTAGGAGCCGCGTTGAAGGAAAGGGGTAAACCTCTGATTGTAATATGCGGCTGCCATGACGCTTCAGCTGTGCATAGGCTGAAGAAAGAGACCTCACACTTGTTTGTATTAAGTGTGAGACGGGCATCATCACTCCACTTCACTACCTTGTCAACTTCTTTTGTTGTTGTTGTTGTTGCTGTTGTTGTTGTTGTTGTTGTTTATTTTAAGCGCCTGAGGATAGTCCTCAGATGCGCTAAAGCTGGTTGTGGAAGGCGCACAAGTTCATCATAGGAGGTCCCGATGTTGTGGCAGAAGCGGGCCCTTGCGAAAGCTGGGCAATTAAGCCAGAGGTGTTCGGCTGATTCGACCTCTTCCTCACAGAGTCGACAGAGGTCTGAATCTGCTTTTCCTGTGAGGTGCAGCCATCGGCGGAGACTTGGGTGGTGTCCGCTTCGGAACCTGACCAGATCCGTCAGTTCTGCCTTGTTAAGGGTGTTCTCCTTGATTTGATTTGTATTGGTGGTGTATAAGCCCAGAAAACGGTGGTGGCTGCTCGGGAGTGGTCTGTCCTCCCGATGGATCACCGCTTTCCTGGTCTTTGGGTCTAAGTTCCGCTCGGCCGGTTGTGGTAAAGTGGATCCCCGCTTGGCTTCTGAGTCCGCCAGCTCATTGCCCCAAAGGTTACAGTGTCCGGGGGCCCAGACAATGAGTAGTTCTTTGGAACGAGTGATTCTGGCGATGGAGCGTTGATAGGTGACGATGATCGGGTCGGTTTGGTGTGGGTTGCCTGTGGCTTCCACTAGGGATTTGCAATCACAGACAATGACCGCCCTGTGCCAATCATTTTCACTCTCTAGCCACTTCAAAGCAGCTTCTGGCGCTGCTTTTTCCGCCGAGTAGGAACTGCTGCGCACCCCTGTAGGTGCGTGCCATCGGTGGAGGACTTTTTTGTCTCTGGCTATGATCATGCCAGCTCCACCGTTTCTGGTGCCATCTGTCATGGAACCATCAGTGTAGATCTGAAGGTCACTATGACCTATTTCCTCGATGGTTTGTAGGGCCTTTTCGAGTTGGACGATTTGAGGCATCGACTTGCTCGCTGGTGTCATGTAGATGGGGGCTGGAGGTGGGCGGTCCCAAGGGGGTGGGAGCCTCGCTTCGCCGGTTTGGTGTTGAGAGAACAGATTAAGTTCCCTTAAAACCGGCGTGGTCAATCCCCGCCAATCTTTTTTTACCAGCCTTTGAGGAGCTTGTCGGTCCAAGGTCAGTCTCCGGGGGTCAGTGTCAGCCTGTTGTAGCCAACTATCCGCCTTAAGAAGTGACAGGGTCTTGTATCTTGCTTCCAGTGGAGTGAGATGTGCCTCTTTTAGAACGAATTCTCCAGGGGTTGATCTTAGGTGACCAGTGATGGCTCTAGCTGCGTTCAGCTGGGCACTTTCAAGCTTCCCTAGGTTGGATTTCGATAACCAGGGAGCCCAGGCCTGTGAACCATATTCTGCCAAAGATCTTTGAGTGGCGATGTAGATTGTTCTCAACTCTGCTGGTCGCCATCCCCAAGTTGTGC
>OX387260.1:1648554-1651054 GCA_947562095.1 Branchellion lobata
CACCACACCACACCACACTACACCACACCACACCACGCCACAACACACCATACCACACCACACCATGCCACAACACACCACACAACACCACACCACGCCACACCACACCACGCCACACCACACCACACCACACTACACCACACCACACCACACAACACCACACCACACTACACCACACTACACCACGCCACACCACACCACACCACACCACACCACACCACACCACACTACACCACACCACACCACACTACACCACACCACACCACACCACACCACACCACACCACACCACACCACACCACATCACACCACACCACACCACACCACACCACACCACACCACATCACACCACACCACACCACACCACACCATACCACGCCCCACCACACCACACCACACTACACCACGCCACACCACAGGAAACCACCACATCCAAATGGTGTTCCGGTTATTCTACAATGAAAACCTCTATGCAGGTGTACTATTATTAATTTATCTTTAAATCTAATTGTTTTTTATTAATTAATTAATTATTTTCCATAAATTAATTTGTTTTTTAATTAAATGTTTTAAAACATATTTATTTTTTTATCCTTTTATGATTCATAATAATAAACACAACAAAACAGGCTTCTATACAAATGCCTTTTCACATCAAATCCATCTCCTCTTCAACCCACCCCATCCGCGTCAAGGTTATTATTTTTTTTATTTTTATTTTTTTTTATTATTTTTTTATTTTTTTATTTTTTTATTTTTTAACCTAATTCCATAATTTTACATCATGACTTTACAATATGACCTCCTTTCATGATCATGTCTCGTGACCTAAATTCTCAACCTCTCTCGTTACCTCATTTCACGGTTTTTGACCCAGAAAACAGACACGTCAGCAGTGGTAGAAACGCCTGATGACGTCAGTTTCGAAAATGGCCTTGACCTTCAAGTGGGTGTGGTCAAAGACCTATTCATAGGCATATTATCATGAGTATCTATAGACTCATCAAAGAGAACTTCTATTTATAGATTCATTGAAGAGAAATTCTATTTATAGATTCATTGAAGAGAAATTTTATTTATAGAATCATTGGAGATCACTTCTATTTATAGAATCATTAATATTCATGAGTTTGAAAATGACTGAAATATTGACCTACTTGAGAACCTTTTTGTTTTTTCATCACTCCATCATTCCACCAATCCACCCACCCACTCATCCTCCCTTCCACCAATCCACCCACCCACTCACTCTACCTCCCACCAATCCACCCACCCACTCATCCTCCCTTCCACCAATCCACCCACCCACTCATCCTCCCTTCCACCAATCCACCCACCCACTCATCCTCCTTTCCACCAATCCACCCACCCACTCATCCTCCCTTCCACCAATCCACCCACCCACTCACCCTACCTCCCACCAATCCACCCACCCACTCATCCTCCCTTCCACCAATCCACCCACCCACTCATCCTCCCTTCCACCAATCCACCCACCCACTCATCCTCCCTTCCACCAATCCACCCACCCAATCATCCTCCCTTCCACCAATCCACCCACCCACTCATCCTCCCTTCCACCAATCCACCCACCCACTCATCCTCCCTTCCACCAATCCACCCACCCACTCATCCTCCCTTCCACCAATCCACCCACCCAATCATCCTCCCTTCCACCAATCCACCCACCCACTCATCCTCCCTTCCACCAATCCACCCACCCACTCATCCTCCCTTCCACCAATCCACCCACCCACTCACCCTACCTCCCACCAATCCACCCACCCACTCATCCTCCCTTCCACCAATCCACCCACCCACTCACCCTCCCTTCCACCAATCCACCCACCCACTCACCCTCCCTTCCACCAATCCACCCACCCACTCATCCTCCCTTCCACCAATCCACCCACCCACTCATCCTCCCTTCCACCAATCCACCCACCCACTCATCCTCCCTTCCACCAATCCACCCACCCACTCACCCTCCCTTCCACCAATCCACCCACCCACTCACCCTCCCTTCCACCAATCCACCCACCCACTCATCCTCCCTTCCACCAATCCACCCACCCACTCATCCTCCCTTCCACCAATCCACCCACCCACTCACCCTACCTCCCACCAATCCACCCACCCACTCACCCTCCCTCCCACCAATCCACCCACCCACTCACCCTCCTTCCCACCAATCCACCCACCCACTCATCCTCCCTTCAACCAATCCACCCACCCACTCATCCTCCCTCCCACCAATCCACCCACCCACTCATCCTCTCTTCCACCAATCCACCCACCCACTCACCCTACCTCCCACCAATCCACCCACCCACTCATCCTCCCTTCCACCAATCCACCCACCCACTCATCCTCCCTTCCACCAATCCACCCACCCACTCACCCTACCTCCCACCAATCCACCCACCCACTCATCCTCCCTTCCACCAATCCACCCACCCACTCACCCTACCTCCCACCAATCCACCCACCCACTCATCCTC
>OX387260.1:1661054-1686054 GCA_947562095.1 Branchellion lobata
TGATAACAAATAAAATTAGTGATTATTTAGTGATAATTTTGTAGAACACAACGTTAACAACACGACAACAAAAAAACAACAAAAGCAACAACAAAAACACAAAACAAAAACATAACAACATCATCAACAACACAGCAACACCACCAACAACACAACCAACAACGCAACCAACACCACACAAAAACAACACCAACAAACACTAACAACACAACACCACTACCAACAATAACACCAACACCACCACCACCAACACCACCAACAATAACACCAACACCACCACCACCAACACCACCAACAATAACACCACCACCAACAACAACACCACCAACACCAACAACACCACCAACATCAACACCACCAACAACAACACCACCACCAACACCAACACCAACAACACCACCAACAACAACACTACCAACACCAACAACACCACCAACAACAACACCAACACCAACAACACCACCAACAACAACACCACCAACAACAACACCACCACCAACACCAACACCACCAACAACACCACCAACAACACCACCAACAACAACACCACCAACAACAACACCACCACCAACACCACCAACAACACCACCAACAACACCACCAACAACACCACCAACAACAACACCACCAACAACACCACCAACAACACCACCACCAACAACACCACCACCAACAACAACAACACTACCAACAACACCAACAACAACACCACCACCAACAACACCACCACCAACAACACCACCACCAACAACACCACCAACACCACCAACAACAACAACAAAACCACTAACAACAACACCACTACCAACACCAACAACACCACCAACAACACCAACAACAACACCACCACCAACACCAACAACACCAACAACAACACCACCAACACCACCAACAACAACACCAACAACACCACCAACAACAACACCACCACCAACAACACCACCACCAACAACACCACCAACACCACCAACAACAACAACAAAACCACTAACAACAACACCACTACCAACACCAACAACACCACCAACAACACCAACAACAACACCACCACCAACACCACCACCAACAAAAACAACAACACCACCAACAACAACACAGACTGAACATCCACCACGCTACTTTCTGGTCTATGGTAGACGGGAGAGTGGTGTTGTGGGAAGGGGGGAGTGTGTGGGGGTCGTGGAGGAAGCTTGGAGGAGGACTCCTTTGTGTTCCCACCTCCATTGAAGTCAATGAGGTCCTGTTGGAGGGTGGTGATGGTGGTGGTGATGGTGGAGATGGTGGTGATGGTGGAGATGGTGGTGGTGGAAGTGGTGATAGGGGTGATAGGGGTGGGAAGGGTGGTGGGAGTGGTGGAAAAGAGAGTGATGGTATACTGAAAAGCTTTAAAAGTGAGTGTTTTTTCTATTTTTAGATATTTCTTTGTTTATTTTAATGATTATTAATTAATTACCAATTAATTAATTAAATGGTTAATTAGCCAGAAAAATCGTTGAATATACTATGAAATAATACCTCTTTACCATACCCCCACAACAACAACACCAACAAAAAACAATCACCATCAACATACCTCAACAAAACCAGCAACAACACTACGCCACCACCACCGCCACCACCACCGCCACCACCTTCGCCACCGTCACCACCACCGCCACCGCCACCACCACCGCCACCACCACCACCACCGCCACCACCACCACTACCACCACCACCGCCACCCCCACCGCCACCCCCACCGCCACCACCACCGCCACCACCACCACTACCGCCGTCACCGCCACCACCACCACCACTACTTCGAACTCCACCACCACCAACAACGTCATCATTCACAGTTCTCAGCAAACAAGACATGATAATCTTGAGGAAGGAGCATGATGGATGGTTGGATGCGATGAAAGAGAATTTGGAGGCAGAGGTGGTGATGAGGATTAAACAGGAAATCAATAAAGTCACCCATGGAATCGGCAATGATGGTGGTGATGATGATGATGGAGTGGAAGAAGAAGAAGATGATGATGAAGATGCTGCTTGGGAATTGGAACACGTGACCAATGAGAATTTGTTCTATGGTCCTATGTTTGTAGGAGGAATGATGGAAGAAGGGGAAAAAGAAGAGGTGGTGGAAAAAGAGGAAATGGAAGAAAGGGGAGAGTTAGGGGAAAACTGGGGAGGGGTATTGGAGGAGAGGTTAGAGAAGGAGTGGGAAGCGGAAAAGGAAAAGGGGGGAGGGATGAGGAATGTGGGAGATGTGCAAGACGTGACGTCGTCTGCCAAGAAGCCGAGGCTGCAATTGAATGGAAAAAAAAAATCACCAATGCTGCAGAAACAACAACCAAAACAACCACAACAAGCGTTGGATTTTGACGTGGTCTCGAACACAATTTCTTCCTTCTGTGAGCTTCAAACCCAACTAGCACAAAAACCACCACAACAACAACAACAACCACAACAACGACCACAACAAATACAACAACAACAACAAAAACAACAACAACAACAACAACAACCACAACAACCGCTGGATCTCCACGTGGTGTCCAATGAGATATCGTCCTTCAGCGGGATTCGAAGCCTGTCGTCCCAGCCACCAGTTTGTGCCATGGACGACTCGAGCAAGCCTCCAGTCTTCGCTTCTTTTGCATCCTGCCTCAGCGCGTCTGAAGACCATGCTCAGTCGTTTGCTATGAAAGTACAACCAGAAAACAATCAATTTGAAGAAAAGCATCAACAACAACGTCAACAACAACCACAACAAAAACGTCAAGAACATCAACAACAACTTCAACAACAACAACAACCACAACGTCAACAACAACAACCGCAACGTCAACAACAACAACAACCGCAACGTCAACAACAACAACAACTGCAACGTCAACAACAACAACAACCGCAACGTCAACAACAACCACAACAACGGCCTCAATGCAAAGTCTTAAAACGACTAACACCAACACTTGAAGCAGAAAAACAACCAGACGTTCAATTGGCGGGACAACAATCAGAACTTCACAAAAAACATGCCACATCGCCACAACAAAACCGACTGCCACCACCACAAATGCAACCACCACCACCACCACAAATGCAGCCACCACCACCACCAATGCAGCCACCACCACCACAAATGCAGCCACTACCACCATCAATGCAGCCACCACCACCACCACCAATGCACTCGTCACAAGAACCACCATCATCACAGATGCAACCACTACAAACACTACAACCAAAAATACAACAATCATCCCCAACAAGCCAGCCACCGCCTCCATCATTACCAAGACAACCACCAGGACAACCACCAAGACAACCACCAAGACAACCACTAGGAAAACCACCAAAACAACCACCAAGACAACCACCAGGACAACCACCAAGACAACCACCAAGACAACCACCAAGACAACCACCAAGACAACCACCAAGACAACCACCAAGACAACCACCAAGACAACCACCAAGACAACCACCAAGACAACCACCAGGACAACCACCACCCCAAATGCAACCGATCACTTCCACGTGGAGATCTGGTGTGGGTGGAAGAGTGGGTAGTGGGATGGATGGAAGGATGGATGGAAGGATGGATGAAAGGATGGATGAAAGAATGGATGAGAAGATGAGTAACATTGGGTTTTCTAAAAGAGCTGGATGTTCTGCAAAGATGGGTGTTGAGGGATTTGGGGGGGTGAGCTTTGGAGGGGTGGGTGTTGAAGGGTTTGGGGGGGTGGGTGTTGAAGGGTTTGGGGGGGTGGGTGTTAAAGGGTTTGGGGGTGTGGGTGTTGAGGGGGTGGGAAGAAATCATGAAAATGTCCTGTTTGGGAGTACTTTAGAGAAGAACAGAAGAAGAAACCTCGCAAAAAATGACAAAAAACATGAGAATAATAAAATGTATGATACTAGCAACAAAATTTATAAAAATAACAACAACAACAATAATAATAATAAAAATAAAAATAATAATAATAATAATAATAATAATAATAAAAATAATAATAATAATAATAATAATAATAATAATAATAATAATAATAATAATAATAATAATAATAATAATAATGACAAAAATTATAGAATGTTTACAAAAACAGTTGATTTTGTTGAATTTGATAGTGACGACTCCATGCTAGTAGAAAGTTCTGAAGTGTGTGGAGGGATGGAGGAGGATGCAGTGGGTGCAAGGGAAGATGGGGTGATGGAAAGTGAAGAAGAAGAAGAAGAAGAAGAAGATGGAATGGTAGAGAAAGACGAAGAGGAAGAAGAGGATGAGGATTGGATAAAGGAATTTTCCGAACAATCAGACCTCGGAAAGCTTTTGAGACTTGCACGCAAGGTTCAGATTCTCATCCTCATCATCTTCATCCTCATCCTCATCATCTTCATCCTCATTCTCATCATCTTCATCCTCATCATCATTATCTTCATCCTCATCCTCATCTCCATCTACATCATCTTCATCCTCATCATCTTCATCCTCATCCTCATCATCTTCTTTTTCATTCTCATCCTCATCATCTTCATCCTCATCCTCATCATCTTCCTCCTCATCCTCATTCTCATCATCTTCATCTTCTTCATCCTCATTTTCTCCTTTCTCGTCTTAATCTTCCTCCTCTTTATCTTTTTCATTTACTACATTTCCAAACCACAAAACAACTTTTCATTTGAAATTCCACCACCACCACCACCACCATCACCACTACCACCACTACCACCACCACCACCACCACCACCACCACCACCACCACCACCACCACCACCACCACCACCACCACCACTACCACCACCACCACCACCACCACTACCACCACCACCACCACCACCACCACCACCACCACCAATACCACCACCACCACCACCACCACCACCACCACCACTACCACCACCACCACTACCACCACCACCACCACCACCACCACTACCACCACCAACACCACCACCACAACAACCACACACTCCCGCTCCCACCACCACCACCATAGAATATACAGCCACAAAGCGACTGTGGCTACAGCTACCACTGGGAGCTGGATGATTGTCTGTTGCAGCTTCTTGGAGGTGGCCACCACCTTTTGATGCTGAAACAGTCAATTCTCCACCATTGCCTCCCCCTTTGTGGTAAAATGTGGAAAATGGGGAAGGTGTGGTGAGGGGTGGAAGAAAAATTGGGGAAATAAAAATACGATATTTAGTTTTTCCACACCACACCACATCACACCACACCACACCACACCACACCACACCACATCACACCACACCACACCACATCACACCACACCACACCCACCACACCACACCACACCACAACACACCACACCACATCACACCACACCACATCACACCACATCACACCACACCACAACACACCACACCACACCACACCACAACACACCACACCACATCACACCACACCACACCACACCACACCACACCACACCACACAACACCACACCACACCACACCACCACAGGACATGATACCATCAACGACATCAACAGCATGATAGCCACTCTGTTGGGCCTCAAAAAACTAATTCAACTTCTGGAACGGGAGTTGGAAGAAGATGGTGATGAAGAAGATGATGATGATGATGATGATGACGACGACGATGATGATGATGATGAGGATGACACCTTTTACAAGCATGACGTGGCGGAAATGTTGCCAACGTTGCGTCACGTGACAAATAGGGCAAGAGAAGTGCTTGGGGTGAGGGTAGAGAGGGTGGTGGTGGGAGCGCTGGAGTATGCAGCGCCTGTCACGCGCAACTACCCCGGGTGTTTCGAGATCATCAATATGAAATTGGGAAAGAGTGGGTGAGGAGTGGATAAGGAGTGGATGAGGAGTGGATGAGGAGTGGATGAGGAGTGGATGAGGAGTGGATGAGGAGTGGATGAGGAGTGGATGAGGAGTGGATGAGGAGTGGATGAGGAGTGGATGAGGAGTGGATGAGGAGTGGATGACGAGTGAATGAGGAGTGGATGAGGAGTGGATGAGGAGTGGATGAGGAGTGAATGAGGAGTGGATGAGGAGTGGATGAGGAGTGGATGAGGAGTGGATGACGAGTGGATGAGGAGTGGATGAGGGGTGGATGAGGAGTGGATGAGGAGTGGATGAGGAGGTGGATGAGGAGTGGATGAGGAGTGGATGACGAGTGGATAACGAGTGGATGAGGAGTGGATGAGGAGTGGATGAAGAGTGGATGAGGAAAGGATGAGGAGTGGATGAGAAGTGGATGAAAAGTGGGTGAAGAATGGATGAGAAGTGGAGGAAGAGTTGATGAAAAGCGGATGAGGAATGGATGAGGAGTGGATGAGGAGTGGATGAGGAGGTGGATGAGGAGTGGATAAGGAGTGGATAAGGAGTGGATGAGAAGTGGATGAAGAGTGGATGAGGAGGTGGATGAGGAGTGGATGAAGAGTGGATGAGAAGTGGATGAGAAGTGGATAAGGAGTGGATGAAGAGTGGATGTGGAGTGGATGAAGAGTGGATGAAGAGTGGATGAGGAGGTGGATGAGGAGTGGATGAGGAGTGGATGAGGAGTGGAAGAAAAGTGGATGAGGAGTGGATGAGGAGTGGATAAGGAGTGGATGAGGAGTGGATGAGGAGTGGATGAGGAGTGGATGAGGAGTGGATGAGGAGTGGATGAAGAGTGGATGAGGAGTGGATAAGGAGTGGATGAGAAGTGGATGAAGAGTGGATGAGGAGTGGATGAGGAGTGGATGAGGAGTGGATGAGGAGTGGATGAGGAGTGGATGAGGAGTGGATGAGGAGTGGATGAGGAGTGGATGAGGAGTGGATGAGGAGTGGATGAGGAGTGGATGAGGAGTGGATGAAGAGTGGATGAAGAGTGGATGAGGAGTGGATGAAGAGTGGATGAGGAGTGGATGAGGAGTGGATGAGGAGTGGATGAGGAGTGGATGAGGAGTGGATGAGGAGTGGATGAGGAGTGGATGAGGAGTTTATTCGGGGAGTTTGCGAGTTGAAGCTGACGTGGACTGCCACATCAACCTTCAAACCATTCATTAAAACCTCACTTAATCAATCAATCGGGTTAATTAACTGATTAAATTAAAAATTTAATTGGGTCAATCAACTGATTCACTTAAAAATTTAATTGGGTCAATTAACTGATTCAGTTATGAATTTAATTGGGTCAATCAACTGATTCAGTTATGAATTTAATTGTTTCAATTTCTTCCCGCTTCATCCACCCCTTGTTACAACTCGCAACATTAATGATTCCATCATCACTTCTACTCATCTTCATCTTTTTGTCATTATTTTGTTAATAGTTGCTTTTGTATTTGTATTTTTTTATTTTTAATCTTTGTATTTATATTTATTTTTAATCTTTGTATTTATTTGTTTATTTTTAATCTTTGTATTTACATTTGTTTATTTTCAATCTTTGTATTTACATTTGTTTATTTTTAAGCTTTGTCTTTTTTTTATTATTTATATTCATTTTTGTTTTTGTTTTTTTCAATATTTGTAAACACATTTTTGTTTTTTTATATTAAAAAATAAAAAATATATATTAATTTTACAACTGAACGTGTATTTCATTCGCCCACCGAGTCCCGAGGACAGGTCACATTCATCAATCGACCCACGTGACGGAAAGGTCTTCTGTTGACTCCGTTGAAGCAGGACGTTGGAAACTTAAACGAAATAAAAAACCAACCGGTTGAATATGCTAATGTGATTGAACGGTTGATTATGTTAATGTGATTGAACGGTTGAATATGCTAATGTGATTGAACGGTTGAATATGTTAATGTGATTGAACGGTTGAATATGTTGATGTGATTGAACGGTTGAATATGTTAATGTGATTGAACGGTTGAATATGTTGATGTGATTGAACGGTTGAATATGTTAATGTGATTGAACGGTTGAATATGTTAATGTGATTGAACGGTTGAATATGTTAATGTGATTGAACGGTTGAATATGTTAATGTGATTGAACGGTTGAATATGTTAATGTGATTGAACGGTTGAATATGTTAATGTGATTGAACGGTTGAATATGTTAATGTGATTGAACGGTTGAATATGTTAATGTGATTGAACGGTTGAATATGTTGATGTGATTGAACGGTTGAATATGTTAATGTGATTGAACGGTTGAATATGTTAATGTGATTGAACGGTTGAATATGTTAATGTGATTGAACGGTTGAATATGTTAATGTGATTGAACGGTTGAATATGTTAATGTGATTGAACGGTTGAATATGTTAATGTGATTGAACGGTTGAATATGTTAATGTGATTGAACGGTTGAATGTTAATGTGATTGAACGGTTGAATATGCTAATGTGATTGAACGGTTGAATATGTTAATGTGATTGAACGGTTGAATATGTCAATGTGATTGAACGGTTGAATATTTTAATGTGATTGAACGGTTGAATATGTTAATGTGATTGAACGGTTGAAGATGTTAATGTGATTGAACGGTTGATTATGTTAATGAGATTGAACGGTTGAATATGTTAATGTGATTGAACGGTTGAATATGATAATGTGATTGAACGGTTGAATATGTTAGTGTGATTGAACGGTTGAATATGTTAATGTGATTGAACGGTTGAATATGCTAATGTGATTGAACGGTTGATTATGCTAATGTGATTGAACGGTTGAATATGTTAATGTGATTGAACGGTTGAATGTTAATGTGATTGAACGGTTGATTATGTTAATGTGATTGAACGGTTGATTATGCTAATGTGATTGAACGGTTGAATATGTTAATGTGATTGAACGGTTGAATATGTTAATGTGATTGAACGGTTGAATATGTTAATGTGATTGAACGGTTGAATATGTTAATGTGATTGAACGGTTGAATATGTTAATGTGATTGAACGGTTGAATATGCTAATGTGATTGAACGGTTGAATATGTTAATGTGATTGAACGGTTGAATATGTTAATGTGATTGAACGGTTGAATATGTTGATGTGATTGAACGGTTGAATATGTTAATGTGATTGAACGGTTGAATATGTTGATGTGATTGAACGGTTGAATATGTTAATGTGATTGAACGGTTGAATATGTTAATGTGATTGAACGGTTGAATATGTTAATGTGATTGAACGGTTGAATATGTTAATGTGATTGAACGGTTGAATATGTTAATGTGATTGAACGGTTGAATATGTTGATGTGATTGAACGGTTGAATATGTTAATGTGATTGAACGGTTGAATATGTTAATGTGATTGAACGGTTGAATATGTTAATGTGATTGAACGGTTGAATATGTTAATGTGATTGAACGGTTGAATATGTTAATGTGATTGAACGGTTGAATATGTTAATGTGATTGAACGGTTGAATATGTTAATGTGATTGAACGGTTGAATGTTAATGTGATTGAACGGTTGAATATGCTAATGTGATTGAACGGTTGAATATGTTAATGTGATTGAACGGTTGAATATGTCAATGTGATTGAACGGTAGAATATTTTAATGTGATTGAACGGTTGAATATGTTAATGTGATTGAACGGTTGAATATGTTAATGTGATTGAACGGTTGATTATGTTAATGAGATTGAACGGTTGAATATGTTAATGTGATTGAACGGTTGAATATGTTAATGTGATTGAACGGTTGAATATGTTAATGTGATTGAACGGTTGAATATGTTAATGTGATTGAACGGTTGAATATGTTAATGTGATTGAACGGTTGAATGTTAATGTGATTGAACGGTTGAATATGCTAATGTGATTGAACGGTTGAATATGTTAATGTGATTGAACGGTTGAATATGTCAATGTGATTGAACGGTTGAATATTTTAATGTGATTGAACGGTTGAATATGTTAATGTGATTGAACGGTTGAAGATGTTAATGTGATTGAACGGTTGATTATGTTAATGAGATTGAACGGTTGAATATGTTAATGTGATTGAACGGTTGAATATGATAATGTGATTGAACGGTTGAATATGTTAGTGTGATTGAACGGTTGAATATGTTAATGTGATTGAACGGTTGAATATGCTAATGTGATTGAACGGTTGATTATGCTAATGTGATTGAACGGTTGAATATGTTAATGTGATTGAACGGTTGAATGTTAATGTGATTGAACGGTTGATTATGTTAATGTGATTGAACGGTTGATTATGCTAATGTGATTGAACGGTTGAATATGTTAATGTGATTGAACGGTTGAATATGTAAATGTGATTGAACGGTTGAATATGTTAATGTGATTGAACGGTTGAATATGCTAATGTGATTGAACGGTTGATTATGTTAATGTGATTGAACGGTTGAATATGTTAATGTGATTGAACGGTTGAATATGTTGATGTGATTGAACGGTTGAATATGTTAATGTGATTGAACGGTTGAATATGTTGATGTGATTGAACGGTTGAATATGTTAATGTGATTGAACGGTTGATTATGCTAATGTGATTGAACGGTTGAATATGTTAATGTGATTGAACGGTTGAATATGTTAATGTGATTGAACGGTTGAATATGTTAATGTGATTGAACGGTTGAATATGCTAATGTGATTGAACGGTTGAATATGTTAATGTGATTGAACGGTTGAATATGTTAATGTGATTGAACGGTTGAATATGTTGATGTGATTGAACGGTTGAATATGTTAATGTGATTGAACGGTTGAATATGTTAATGTGATTGAACGGTTGAATATGTTAATGTGATTGAACGGTTGAATATGTTAATGTGATTGAACGGTTGAATATGTTAATGTGATTGAACGGTTGAATATGTAAATGTGATTGAACGGTTGAATATGTTAATGTGATTGAACGGTTGAATATGTTAATGTGATTGAACGGTTGAATATGTTAATGTGATTGAACGGTTGAATATGTTAATGTGATTGAACGGTTGAATATGTTGATGTGATTGAACGGTTGAATATGTTAATGTGATTGAACGGTTGAATATGTTAATGTGATTGAACGGTTGAATATGTAGATGTGATTGAACGGTTGAATATGTTAATGTGATTGAACGGTTGATTATGCTAATGTGATTGAACGGTTGAATATGTTAATGTGATTGAACGGTTGAATATGTTAATGTGATTGAACGGTTGAATATGTTAATGTGATTGAACGGTTGAATATGTTAATGTGATTGAACGGTTGAATATGTTACTGTGATTGAACGGTTGAATATGTTAATGTGATTGAACGGTTGAATATGTTGATGTGATTGAACGGTTGAATATGTTAATGTGATTGAACGGTTGAATATGTTGATGTGATTGAACGGTTGAATATGTTAATGTGATTGAACGGTTGAATATGTTAATGTGATTGAACGGTTGAATATGTTAATGTGATTGAACGGTTGAATATGTTAATGTGATTGAACGGTTGAATATGTTAATGTGATTGAACGGTTGAATATGTTGATGTGATTGAACGGTTGAATATGTTAATGTGATTGAACGGTTGAATATGTTAATGTGATTGAACGGTTGAATATGTTAATGTGATTGAACGGTTGAATATGTTAATGTGATTGAACGGTTGAATATGTTAATGTGATTGAACGGTTGAATATGTTAATGTGATTGAACGGTTGAATATGTTAATGTGATTGAACGGTTGAATGTTAATGTGATTGAACGGTTGAATATGCTAATGTGATTGAACGGTTGAATATGTTAATGTGATTGAACGGTTGAATATGTCAATGTGATTGAACGGTAGAATATTTTAATGTGATTGAACGGTTGAATATGTTAATGTGATTGAACGGTTGAATATGTTAATGTGATTGAACGGTTGATTATGTTAATGAGATTGAACGGTTGAATATGTTAATGTGATTGAACGGTTGAATATGTTAATGTGATTGAACGGTTGAATATGTTAATGTGATTGAACGGTTGAATATGTTAATGTGATTGAACGGTTGAATATGTTAATGTGATTGAACGGTTGAATATGTTAATGTGATTGAACGGTTGAATGTTAATGTGATTGAACGGTTGAATATGTTAATGTGATTGAACGGTTGAATATGTTAATGTGATTGAACGGTTGAATATGTTAATGTGATTGAACGGTTGAATATGTCAATGTGATTGAACGGTTGAATATGTTAATGTGATTGAACGGTTGAATATGTTAATGTGATTGAACGGTTGAATATGTTAATGTGATTGAACGGTTGAATATGTTAATGTGATTGAACGGTTGAATAGGTTAATGTGATTGAACGGTTGAATATGTTAATGTGATTGAACGGTTGAATATGTTAATGTGATTGAACGGTTGAATATGTTAATGTGATTGAACGGTTGAATATGTTAATATGATTGAACGGTTGAATATGCTAATGTGATTGAACGGTTGAATATGCTAATGTGATTGAACGGTTGAATATGTTAATGTGATTGAACGGTTGAATATGTTAATGTGATTGAACGGTTGAATATGTTAATGTGATTGAACGGTTGATTATGTTAATGTGATTGAACGGTTGAATATGTTAATGTGATTGAACGGTTGAATATGTTAATGTGATTGAACGGTTGAATATGTTAATGTGATTGAACGGTTGATTATGTTAATGTGATTGAACGGTTGATTATGTTAATGTGATTGAACGGTTGAATATGTTAATGTGATTGAACGGTTGAATATGTTAATGTGATTGAACGGTTGAATATGTTAATGTGATTGAACGGTTGAATATGTTCATGTGATTGAACGGTTGAATATGTTAATGTGATTGAACGGTTGAATATGTTAATGTGATTGAACGGTTGATTATGCTAATGTGATTGAACGGTTGAATATGCTAATGTGATTGAACGGTTGATTATGTTAATGTGATTGAACGGTTGATTATGCTAATGTGATTGAACGGTTGATTATGTTAATGTGATTGAACGGTTGAATATGCTAATGTGATTGAACGGTTGATTATGCTAATGTGATTGAACGGTTGATTATGCTAATGTGATTGAACGGTTGATTATGCTAATGTGATTGAACGGTTGAATATGTTAATGTGATTGAACGGTTGAATATGTTAATGTGATTGAACGGTTGAATATGTTAATGTGATTGAACGGTTGAATATGTTAATGTGATTGAACGGTTGAATATGTTCATGTGATTGAACGGTTGAATATGTTAATGTGATTGAACGGTTGAATATGTTAATGTGATTGAACGGTTGATTATGCTAATGTGATTGAACGGTTGAATATGCTAATGTGATTGAACGGTTGATTATGTTAATGTGATTGAACGGTTGATTATGCTAATGTGATTGAACGGTTGATTATGTTAATGTGATTGAACGGTTGAATATGCTAATGTGATTGAACGGTTGATTATGCTAATGTGATTGAACGGTTGATTATGCTAATGTGATTGAACGGTTGATTATGCTAATGTGATTGAACGGTTGAATATGTTAATGTGATTGAACGGTTGAATATGTTAATGTGATTGAACGGTTGAATATGTTAATGTGATTGAACGGTTGAATATGTTAATGTGATTGAACGGTTGATTATGTTAATGTGATTCAACGTGTTATTTTTTAAATCAAAAACTGAAAGTTCCCGCCACTCCTTTCATCATTCGCTCGCTTTCTATTCTTTGGTGCATAGAACAATAAACTCCTTCTTATCTTCCATTGGCCCTCATCACCCCTTGACGACTGCCTCCTCCTCCTTCTTCTTAAATTTTTATTAAATCAATTCTCTTCAAAACTCAACCAGCCTCAATTATCAACCTAATTATAACTTAACAGCTTCAATTATAGCTAGTATTCCATATTATCAATTAATTATTATAATTATTGTTTATCAATTATTATAATAATTATCAATTAATTATTATAATTGTAATCAATTAATTAGTATAATTATTATCAATTAATTAGTATGCTTATTATTACTTAATCATTATAATTGTTATCAATTAGTTATTATAATTGTTATTATATGAATTAACCACACAAATTATTTTTTATAAATTTATAGCGCCATTCCACTATAAGCTTTCGGCGCTGAGGTGCGGTGGTGAAAAAAAAGCAATAATAAAAACATTGAAAACAAATAAAAAAAATAAATGTAATGTAGTGTAATGTAGTGTAATGTAGTGTAATGTAGTGTAATGTAGTGTAATGTAGTGTAATGTAGTGTAATGTAGTGTAATGTAGTGTAATGTAGTGTAATGTAGTGTAATGTAGTGTAATGTAGTGTAATGTAGTGTAATGTAGTGTAATGTAGTGTAATGTAGTGTAATGTAGTGTAATGTAGTGTAATGTAGTGTAATGTAGTGTAATGTAGTGTAATGTAGTGTAATGTAGTGTAATGTAGTGTAATGTAGTATAATGTAGTGTAATGTAGTGTAATGTAGTGTAATGTAGTGTAATGTAGTGTAATGTAGTGTAATGTAGTGTAATGTAGTGTAATGTAGTGTAATGTAGTGTAATGTGGTGTAATGTAGTGTAATGTAGTGTAATGTAGTGTAATGTAGTGTAATGTAGTGTAATGTAGTGTAATGTAGTGTAATGTAGTGTAATGTAGTGTAATGTAGTGTAATGTAGTGTAATGTAGTGTAATGTAGTGTAATGTAGTGTAATGTAGTGTAATGTAGTGTAATGTAGTGTAATGTAGTGTAATGTAGTGTAATGTAGTATAATGTAGTGTAATGTAGTGTAATGTAGTGTAATGTAGTGTAATGTAGTGTAATGTAGTGTAATGTAGTGTAATGTAGTGTAATGTAGTGTAATGTGGTGTAATGTAGTGTAATGTAGTGTAATGTAGTGTAATGTAGTGTAATGTAGTGTAATGTAGTGTAATGTAGTGTAATGTAGTGTAATATAGTGTAATGTAGTGTAATGTAGTGTAATGTAGTGTAATGTAGTGTAATGTAATGTAATGTAGTGTAATGTTGTGTAATGTAGTGTAATGTAGTGTAATGTAGTGTAATGTAGTGTAATGTAGTGTAATGTAGTGTAATGTAGTGTAATGTAGTGTAATGTAGTGTAATGTAGTGTAATGTAGTGTAATGTAGTGTAATGTAGTGTAATGTAGTGTAATGTAGTGTAATGTAGTGTAATGTAGTGTAATGTAGTGTAATGTAGTGTAATGTAGTGTAATGTAGTGTAATGTAGTGTAATGTAGTGTAATGTAGTGTAATGTAGTGTAATGTAGTGTAATGTAGTGTAATGTAGTGTAATGTAGTGTAATGTAGTGTAATGTAGTGTAAAGTAGTTTAGTGTAATGTTTTGCAAAGATCGGTATATTGATGGGGTTTAACAATGAGCGATAAAAGCGGTTTTTATGACGAAATGCCTCACTAATCAACAAAAAATCTCAAAAGTGAACAATATACTTCCAATTTGACAATTAACAATTGCGCTAAACAAATAAACATTGATTGGAGTAGTTTTATTATTATTATTCTTATTTTTATTATTATTATTATTATTATTATTATTATTATTATTATTATTATTATTATTATTATTATTTTATTAGTATTTTCTTATTATTTTTTTTATCATATATTTTTGTTTTTATGGTGTTTTTGATGATTTTAATATTTTAAAAAATTGAACAAGTTTTCGACAACTTTATATAGATGTGATGATTTTGTTTGGTTGAGTTGGTTAGTTAGACCCAATTATGTAAACTGATTTGAGTTACCTCGTACGGTTGAGGTGGATTTAATATGGAAATGGTGGAATACCAAGCGAAAATTTGAATAAAATTGGGAAAATGGAGATAAAAAGTGAATAATGGAATTTAAAAGTGAATAATGGAATTTAAAAGTGAATAATGGAATTTAAAAGTGAATAATGGAAGTTAAAAGTGAATAATGGAATTTAAAAGTGAATAATGGAATTTAAAAGTGAATAATGGAATTTAAAAGTGAATAATGGAGTAAAAATTTGGAAAATTAAGTTATAAAGTGAAAAGTGAATTACGATGTTTAAACTTGTATGGACTAATAATATAGAATTCTACACTCGAATATTTAAATTTCAGGAACAATCAGAATCATAAGATGTTTTTATTAATTATTATTAATTAAAAGTATTTAATTAAAATTAATTAAATTAAAATTAAAATTCAAAGTATATGAATAAATTTAATTTATAGTAAATAAAATTGAGTTAAAAAGCTAAATTCTTTAAAAATTTGTTAATTATAAGGACGAAATAACTCATCGGCGAATAGCAGATTCAGAAATGATAAACATTAGCTTGAAGTCATCTGGCGATGAGGTAGAGAATAACAAAGATTGAATTTAACTACCTTATTATAATGTTAATTTCAATACGATTTTATTTATTAAATTCAAAAATATTATTAAAATTATAATTTCGAAAAAAAAAATTTAATAAAAAAATAATAAATTATCGAATGAAAATGAAAAAAACACGTTTTTTAGGTTTCATTTTTGTTTTGTTTGTTATTAAAATTTATTATTTCAATTTCGTGATCTTTTTCAAATGGATTTCACTTTTTAAATATTTTTTAAAGTTTTTTTTACATTGTTTTAATGAAAGTTCTGACTATGGCTTTCATGATGCGAGTCACATTGTTTCCTTCTTCAATTTTAATTTAAAACAAAACTTAAACTTTATTTTGATTTGAAATCAAATGTTGTATTTATTTTAATTTTATTCTTTGGAAATTAAAAAAAATATTTTTTAATAATTTGTAACATTTCTAGCGTTTATCGAATCTGCTTCTATGGAAAAAAACTTTCAAGGACAACCGATTGCATAGAAGAGATTTAAATTTTAAGTTAATGATTCTGCTTTTATGAATTATTTATTTTTTTTCATTATTCTTTTATTAAAAAATTAATTTTTTCAAATGATTTTACCACCGTTTGTGTGAATTTGTTAAAACAGTGTTTTAATTAGTACAATGTATTGAAAATCAATAAAAATCCAAATTATTCAAATTTCATGCAAATCATAAGAATATTTGAATGAATTCATACTAACAAAATACAATAAAATAACTTCCAAAAAATTTTCCACTATCGTGATTGTTCGCAACATAAATCCCTCACTTGTAAAGTTCGTGCATAACTAATTAGTCGTTTAAGCTACTAGGATCCCAGGAGTTTCGAGAAAAAAACAAAAAGTTGAAAAACTCAAAAACGTCCATTTCAAATTTCATAAAATTAATCAATTTCTGAATTTTTTTTTCATTTTTGAAGTCGGCGCTTCTAAAACGCCATCAAATTCGGAAGTTAGAAGTTAGTCGCTTAGAAGTTAGAAATAATAAGAAAGCCACAACAATGATCGGGAGCGACAGTGTAAAGAAGAAGAAGCGAAGTCAGGGAATTCCCATTCTTCCTCTGGTCATCAAATCTGCCACCACAGCCGGCCTGCTGTGCGTGGTGTGGGGAGTCGGCTGGTTCAAGTTTGGAGTTTCGTGGGTGGTCGGAGCGTCCGTGGTGTACTTCGCCGGTCGAACTTACCAGAAGTCGGTGAAGGAGAAGGAGGAGGAAGAAGAGGAAGAGGGAACTCTGGCAAGGGTGGATGAGCTGCCCTCATGGGTCTATTTCCCCGACGTTGAAAGGGCTGAGTGGCTCAATAAGGTGCTGTTGCAATTTTCTGTTTTCATAAGCTTGATTAATTTAATTATTTTCAATTATTTATTTTTTTACAAATTAATACGTTTTTATTAAATAACTTAAATTCATTTCAAATCAATTCATTTCTTCCAACTTTTCTTATGCATTTTCATATGGGTTCATATGTGTACTTATTTTTATATTTTCAAAACTAATTAAAATCTAATTAATAAAATCAAGTTCCAAATGTGAATTTAATTAATTTAATGTGTAATTACAGCCAATTCAAATTGCCATTAAAACCTATTAAACTATACTTGAGACACTACACAATTAAACTCAACCTATCTAAAGGCTAATAAAAGTCAATTAAAATGCAGATGGTGCAGCAGATGTGGCCTTACATCGGGGAGCATGTGTGCAAGATCATCAAAGGTTCAACCCCATCAATTATCCAATTTAATTGCCTAGTTAATTGGCAATGTTGATAATAAGATACTTAAATGATTATGACAATGATAAAATTAATATCAAATCGATTTTAGAATAATCGAATTTACAATAAAATAATCGAATTGATATTAAAATAATCGAATTATTATTAAAATAATCGAATTAATATTAAAATAATCGAATTTACATTAAAATAATCGAATTAATATTGGAATAATCGAATTAATATTAAAATAATCAAATTAATATTTGAATAATAAAGTTAATTTGAAAAATAAAATGATTTACCTGGATTGTAAATATCATTCGATCATTGTTCCCACTAAATTCACTTTTGACTCCCTTCCAAATCCAACAAGCCTCCTTCATTTCAATAAATTCCTAAAGTAATTTTTGCTTTTTATTATTTTAAATATTATTAATTATTCTGTTTTCTCTTCCCATTTTTTATTATTAATATTACTATTATTATTTTTTATTTTTTCAATTATTATTATTATTAATATTACTATTCTTATTTTTTATTTTTTCAATTATTATTATTATTAATATTACTATTATTATTATTTATTTTTTCAATTATTATTATATTTGATTTTTTTTTCTTTTTTTTTCAATTATTATTATATTTGATATTATTATTTTTTTCTTTTTTCAATTATTATTATTATTATTTTTATTATTATCATTCAATTTTTATTCTGTGTTCATTAATTTTTCTCCACTCAAGCCTTTTGGCTTCATTTAGGTTTAATTAAAGTTATTTTTAAGAAATGAAATGACCTCACCGCCAATTTTATAGCGAGTAATTATTAAGAAATAATCAAAATAAATCCTCACTTGTCTGGATCAAGTCATATCTAGTGAGACGCTGAAGATGTTTCAATATTCAATTTGATCATCATAATTAAAAAAATAATAATACTACTACTACTGCTAATAATAATAATAATAATAATAATAATAATAATAATAATAATAATAATAATAATAATAACTAAATAATGATAATAATTAAATAATAATAATAACTAAATAATATTAATACTAACTAAATAATAATAATAATAACTAAATAATAATAATAATAACTAACTAATAATAATAATAATAATAATAATACTAATAACTAAATAATAATAATAATAATAACTAAATAATATAATTGCTTTTAGACAAAATTTAAACATCATTTCGCTTTTAAACTCAATTTAACATTTAAAATCAATTCCACTTTTAAACTCAATTCCACTTCTAAACTCAATTCCACTTTTAAACTCAATTCCACTTTTAAACTTAATTCCACTTTTGAACTTAATTCCACTTTTCGTCAGAGATGGAGGGTTCAATTGAGGACAACTTGCCTGCCATGTTGAAACCCTTCAAGTTTGAGGAGATCTCTCTAGGAGAAATAGTGGGTGGGAGGAGGAGGAGGAGGAGGAGGAGGAGGAGGAGGAGGAGGAGGAGGAGGAGGAGGAGGATGAGGAGGAGGAGGGTGATGATGATGATGATGATGATGATGATGATGATGATGATGATGATGATGATGATGATGTAGATGATGGTGATGGTGATGATGATGATGATGATGATGATGATGATGATGATGATGATGATGATGATGATGATGATGATGTAGATGATGGTGATGGTGATGATGATGATGATGATGATGATGATGATGATGATGATGATGATGATGATGATGATGATGACGCCACCACAGCCACCCAGAGTAGGCGGAGTGAAGGTTTACATTGACAACGTGAACAGGAATGAAATCGTCATGGACATAGAGCTGAGGTGGTGATGATGATGATGCTGAAGATTATTATGATTTTCCAATTGTAATGCATTGTTTTTATTATTTTATTTATTTTTTAATCATTTTTATTTCATCATATTTTACATTCTATTCTCCTTTTTTCTTTTTTCTCCATTACATATATTTATAAATTGTTCAATGTTCCTGTCATATTGATATCATTATTCTTTCAAATTTTCTTCCTCCTCCTCTTCCTTCTTTCTCCCTTCCTCCTCCTCTTCCTCCTCCTCCTCTTCCTTTTCTTTTTCTTCCTTTTCCTCCTTCTCCTCCTCTTCTTCTTCTTCTTCCTTCTCCTCCACCTCCTCCTCCTCCTCCACCTCCTCCTCCTCCTCCTTCTTCTCCTCCTCCTCTTCCTCCTCCTCCTCCTCCTCCTCCTCCGCAGTTACGCAGGCGATTGTGACATCAACGTTTCCTTGAAGTGCATCCATGCTGGCATCAAAGATCTCTTGGTGGGCAATAATGATAATAATAATAATAATAATAATAATAATAATAATAATAATAATAATAATAATAATAATAATAATAATAATAATAATAATAATAATAATACTAATAATAATAATAATAATAATAATAATAATAATATTTATAATAATAATATCAATATCAGTAATAATAACAAAAATAAAAATGATAATACTAATAGTTACACCATCCTTTCATCATCACCACCCCCTCTCCTCCATTCCCATCCTCATAAATTTTCCTTCTTTTCCATTCCACCCCCCTTCATCCTCCACCACCCATTCCACCCCCCTTCACCCCCATCACTCATCCACCCCCCTTCATCCCCCATCACCCATTCCACCCCCCTCCATCCCCCATCACCCATTCCACCCCCCTCCATCCCCCATCACCCATTCCACCCCCCTTCATCCCCCATCACTCATCCACCCCCCTTCATCCCTCGTCACCCATTCCACCCCCCTTCATCCCCCATCACTCATCCACCCCCCTTCATCCCCCATCACTCATCCACCCCCCTTCATCCCCCACCACTAATCCACCCCCCTTCATCCCCCATCACTCATTCCACCCCCCTTCATCCCCTACCACCCATTCCACCCCCCTCCATCCCCCACCACCCATTCCACCCCCCTCCATCCCCCATCACTCATTCACCCCCCTTCATCTCACATCACTCATTCCACCCCCCTTCATCTTCCATCACTCATTCCACCCCCCTCAATCCCCCATCACCCATTCCACCCCCCTTCATCCACCCCCCTCCATCCCCCATCACTCATCCACCCCTCTCCATCCCCCATCACCCATTCCACCCCCCTTCATTCCCCATCACTCATTCCACCCCCCTTCATCCTCCATCACTCATTCCACCCCCTTCATCCTCCATCACTCATCCACCCCCCTTCATCCCCCACCACTCATTCCACCCCCCTCCATCCCCCATCACCCATTCCACCCCCCTTCATCCCCCACCACTCATCCACCCCCCTTCATCTCCTACCACTCATCCACCCCTCTTCATCCCTCATCACTCATTCCACCCCCCTTCATCCCCCACCACTCATCCACCCCCCTTCATCCCCCATCACTCATCCACCCCTCTCCATCCCCCATCACCCATTCCACCCCCCTTCATTCCCCATCACTCATTCCACCCCCCTTCATTCCCCATCACTCATTCCACCCCCCTTCATCCTCCATCACTCATTCCACCCCCTTCATCCTCCATCACTCATCCACCCCCCTTCATCCCCCACCACTCATCCACCCCCCTTCATCCTCCATCACTCATCCACCCCCCTCCATCCCCCATCACCCATTCCACCCCCCTTCATCCCCCACCACTCATCCACCCCCCTTCATCCCCCACCACTCATCCACCCCCCTCCATCCCCCATCACCCATTCCACCCCCCTTCATTCCCCATCACTCATTCCACCCCCCTTCATTCCCCATCACTCATTCCACCCCCCTTCATCCTCCATCACTCATTCCACCCCCTTCATCCTCCATCACTCATCCACCCCCCTTCATCCCCCACCACTCATCCACCCCCCTTCATCCTCCATCACTCATCCACCCCCCTCCATCCCCCATCACCCATTCCACCCCCCTTCATCCCCCACCACTCATCCACCCCCCTTCATCCCCCATCACTCATCCACCCCTCTCCATCCCCCATCACCCATTCCACCCCCCTTCATCCCCCACCACTCATCCACCCCCCTTCATCCCCCATCACTAATCCACCCCCCTTCATCCCCCACCACTCATCCACCCCCCTTCATCCCCCATCACTCATCCACCCCTCTCCATCCCCCATCACCCATTCCACCCCCCTTCATCCCCCACCACCCATTCCACCCCCCTTCATCCCCCATCACTCATTCCACCCCCCTTCATCCCCCATCACTCATTCCACCCCCCTCCATCCCCCATCACTCATCCACCCCTCTCCATCCCCCATCACCCATTCCACCCCCCTTCATCCCCCATCACTCATTCCACCCCCCTCCATCCCCCATCACTCATTCCACCCCCCTTCATTCCCCACCACTCATTCCACCCCTTTTCATCCCCCATTTCACTACACCATTTCTCTGTTTCACCACATCCCCCCATTTTACCTCATCCCTCCCTCCCCCAAAACCTCCACCAGTTGCACGGCACAGCGAGGGTGGTGATGAGGCCTCTGATCACCAAGATGCCCCTCATCGGGGGGGTTGAGGTGTGCTTCCTAAGGCCTCCTGTGAGGGGGGGGAGGGGGAGGGAGTGACTAGTGGTGGTGGATGGATGAATGAACAAATAAATGGATGAACCAATGGATGAATGAACCAATGGATGAATGGATGAACGAATGAATCAAAGAATTAATGAACAAATGGATAAACGAACGAACGAACGAATGAATGAATAAATGTACGAACGAACGAATGAACAAATGAACGAACGAATGAGTGGATGAACAAATGAACGAACGAATGAGTGGATGAACAAATGAACGAACGAATGAGTGGATGAACAAATGAACGAACGAACGAATGAATGAACAAATAAATGGATAAACGAATGAGTGAATGAACAAATGAACGAACGAACGAATGAGTGGATGAACAAATGAACGAACGAACGAATGAATGAACAAATAAATGGATAAACGAACGAACGAACGAGTGAATGAACAAATGAACGAACGAATGAGTGAATGAACAAATGAACGAACGAACGAATGAATGAACAAATAAATGGATAAACGAACGAACGAATGAGTGAATGAACAAATGAACGAACGAACGAATGAATGAACGAACGAATGAGTGAATGAAAAAATGAACGGACGAACGAATGAATGAACGAACGAATGAGTGAATGAACAAATGAACGAACGAATGAGTGGATGAATGACCACAGGATCTCCACTTCGACCTCACCAACGTCGCAAACGTCCTAGATGTGCCCTTCCTCAAGTAATAATAATAACTATAATAACAATAATAATAATAATAACAATAATAATAATAATAATAATAATAATAACAAGAATAATAATAATAATAATAATAATAATAACAAGAATAATAATAATAATAACAATAATAATAATAATAATAATAATAATAATAATAACAAGAATAATAATAATAATAACAATAATAATAATAATAATAATAATAATAATAATAATAATAACAAGAATAAAAATAACAAAAATAATAATGGAAATAATAATAATAAATATTCATTTCTTCAAATCTTTTCAGTTGCTTGCTTTGGCGCTTTACAGATTGGATTTGTTATCCTTGTTATTATTATTATTGTTATTATTAATATGGTTATTATTGTTATTATTATTATTATTATTATTATTATTATTATTATTGTTATTATTATTATTTATATTTATATTCTTCTTGTTATTGTTACACCCCAGCGACACCATGCTGAAAGTCATCTCAGATCAAATGTCCAACTTCGTGGTGCTGCCCAACTTCATCAGGTCGCTAATAACAACAATAATATTAACAGTAATGACAACAATAATAATAACAATAATAACAACAATAATAATAATAATTATAATAATTATAATAATAATAATAACATTAATAAGAATAATAATTCTTGCTATTATTATTCTTATTGTTTTATTATTATTTTTTTGTTTCATTATTGTTTTTTTTAATTTATGTTTCGTCATTTTATTTTGAATAAATAATATAATTTAATTAATTTCATCATAATTAACACCACTATTATTAAACTAGGTTTTATTTTTAATAATTCTATGTTAATACTTATAATTCATATTTTCGTCCTAATTTTAATTATTACTAGTTTTCTCACTACTACTACTAGTAATAATAATATTGATTGTTATTACCAGGGTGGAGTTGTCGGCAGACACGTCACCGAACACTCCGAAGGATGGGACAGGTGGTGGGTATGGAGGTGTGGTGCTCAAGATCCCTGCTGTGAGTGTCCTCACCATCATTATCCTCCCCACCATCCCATCCCACACCATTTGCAGCATTACCCCCATCCTCATCCACCTTCCTTCACCCCCGTCCTCACCTCCATCTCCATCCTAATCTACATTCTCATCCTCATCCTCATCTCCATCCTCAACTCCATCCTCATCCTTAACTCCATCCTCAACTCCATCCTCACTCCACCCTCATCTCCATTCTCACCTCCATCCTCACCTCCATCCTCATCCCCATCCTCATCCTCATTCTCATCCTCATCTCCATTCTCACCTCCATCCTCACCTCCATCCTCACCTCCATCCTCACCTCCCTCCTCACCTCCATCCTCACCCCCATCCTCACCTCCATCCTCACCTCCATCCTCACCCCCATCCTCACCTCCATCCTCACCTCCATCCTCACCTCCATCCTCACCCCCATCCTCACCTCCATCCTCACCTCTATCCTCACCTCCATCCTCACCTCCATCCTCACCTCCATCCTCACCCCCATCCTCACCTCCATCCTCACCCCCATTCTCATCTCCATCCTCATCTCCATCCTTATCTCCATCCTCACTTCCATTCTCACCTCCATCCTCACCTCCATCTTCACTCCCATCCTCACCTCCATCCATCTTCTTCATTCTTTCTCATCATTCTTTCACCATTTACCATTCTT
>OX387260.1:1691054-1693554 GCA_947562095.1 Branchellion lobata
TAATTCAACCTTAATTTCAAAATATTTATAATTTTATTAATAAATAATAAATAATAAAAAACAAATAATAAATAATGCATTTTTGTCTATAGTAACTTTCGCGCGAAAGTTAAGTTCCGTTCATTCCTCGGTTTCAAATCTAATTAGTTGCCGTGGTTTTAACGTTGTTGTCATGGTAACAATGGTGTCACTGTTGCTACGGTAACAATGGTGTCACTGTTGCTATGGTAACAATGGTGTCACTGTTGCTACGGTAACAATGGTGTCACTGTTGCTACGGTAACAATGGTGTCACTGTTGCTATGGTAACAATGGTGTCACTGTTGCTACGGTAACAATGGTGTCACTGTTGCTATGGTAACAATGGTGTCACTGTTGCTACGGTAACAATGGTGTCACTGTTGCTACGGTAACAATGGTGTCACTGTTGCTATGGTAACAATGGTGTCACTGTTGCTACGGTAACAATGGTGTCACTGTTGCTACGGTAACAATGGTGTCACTGTTGCTACGGTAACAATGGTGTCACTGTTGCTATGGTAACAATGGTGTCACTGTTGCTACGGTAACAATGGTGTCACTGTTGCTACGGTAACAATGGTGTCACTGTTGCTACGGTAACAACGGTGTCACTGTTGCTATGGTAACAATGGTGTCACTGTTGCTACGGTAACAACGGTGTCACTGTTGCTACGGTAACAATGGTGTCACTGTTGCTACGGTAACAATGGTGTCACTGTTGCTACGGTAACAATGGTGTCACTGTTGCTACGGTAACAATGGTGTTACACGTTAACAAGTGTTGCTTCAGTAACCACTACTTTCGGTTGCTATAGATCGTGTGTGTTGTTACCGATGGTACGAAAAAGTTTTTTTAACAGTTAAACTTTTTATTTCAAAATTAAAATTATTATCACAAAACATTCAAAAAATAATTTCAAAATAATTTCTTCGTTTTTTTTAAAATTATTTTTTTCCGATTTGGTTTGTTTTTCCGTTTTTTTTTCTCACTACAATCAACCCCTATGTAGACCAGGTCCAAGAAGGTAAAGGGCCTGTTGGCGTTGTTGTTGATGTTGTTGCTGTTGTTGTTGTAACTGCTGTTGTTGTAGCAGCTGTTGTTGTAGCTGCTGTTATTATTGCTGTTGTTGTAGTAGCTGCTGTTGTAGCTGCTGTTGTTGATGTTGATTTTGTTGATGTTTTTGATGTTGATTTTGTTGATGTTTTTGATGTTAATGTTGTTGTTGTGCTGTTGTTGTTGATGTTGTTGTAGCTGCTGTTGTTGCTGATGTTGATTTTGTTGGTGTTTTTGATGTTAATGTTGTTGTAGCTGCTGTTGTTGTTTATGTTGTTGTTGAGAGGTGTTATTTTTGTGTTACTTGTATTGTTGTTGTTGAAGTTTGTTTTGTTTTGTTGTTGAAGTTTGTATTGTTGTTGTTGTTGTTAAAGTTTGTATTGTTGTTGTTGTTGAAGTTTGTATTGTTGTTGTTGTTGTTAAAGTTTGTATTGTTGTTGTTGTTGAAGTTTGTATTGTTGTTGAAGTTTGTTTTGTTGTTTTTGTGAGTTTGTTTTGTTGTTTTTGTTGTTACCAACAAGTCCTTCCCACCGCTGTTATGTTATGTTAGTTCAGCCACTGTCATCATGTTATGTTATTACACCGCCAGTGTTACTGTTGGCAGGACTGTTACTACTTATTATTATTATTATTATTATTATTATTAATATTATTATTATTATTATTAGTTTTTTTATTATTATTTCATTCTTTTTTTTTATATTTTTGACTTGTCTCCAATTGTTTTTTCATTTATTATTTTTATTAATTATTTCGATTATTTTCATTTTAGTTAATATTAATTTTTCAAAAAATATCTAAGTTTCGAAGCATGCTGCTACTACTACTACTACTACTACTACTACTACTACTACTACTACTACTACTACTACTTCTACTACTACTACTACTACTACTACTACTACTACTACTACTACTACTACTACCATAACAACGCACCACTCACAGCTTCCAACCATTTCAAACTTTTAAGTCTGCATGCGTTACTTCTTCATTTTTTCAACCATCGTCAATAATCATTTTGATTTATCTCTAACCAGTACTTAAAATTAAAAGTGAACTCAAACCCATCTCCTCCCCATCCAAACAAAATACCCCTCCCCCCCTCCAAACAAAATGCCCCTCCCCCCCATCCAAACAAAATACCCCTTCCCCCCATCCAAACAAAATACCCCTTCCCCCCATCCAAACAAAATACCCCTTCCCCCCTCCAAACAAAATGCCCCTCCCTCCCATCCAAACAAAATACCCCTTCCCCCCATCCAAACAAAATACCCCTTTCCCCTTCCAAACAAAATGCCCCTCCCCCCCATCCAAACAAAATACCCCTTCCCCCCATCCAAACAAAATACCCCTTTCCCCCTCCAAACAAAATGCCCCTCCCCCCCCCATCCAAATAAAATACCCCTTCCCCCCATCCCTAAA
>OX387260.1:1726054-1728554 GCA_947562095.1 Branchellion lobata
ACAACAATAACAACAATACCACCCACAACAACGTCACTACCAACAACAAGAATACCATAAACTACAGTACCAACAACAACAGTGTCAGCAATACTACTACTACTACTACTACTACTACTACTACTACTACTACTACTACTACTACTACTACTACTACTACTACTACTACTACTACTACTACTATTACTACTACTACTACTACTACTACTACTACTACTACTACTACTAATAATAATAATAATAATAATAATAATAATAATAATAATAAAACTACTACTACTACTACTACTACTACTACTACTACTACTACTACTACTACTACTACTACTACTACTACTACTACTACTACTACTACTACTACTACTACTACTACTTCTACTACTACTACTACTACTACTACTACTACTACTACTACTACTACTACTACTACTACTACTACTACTACTACTACTACTACTACGGCTACTACTACTACTAATACTACTACTACTACCGCTAATACTACTACTACTACTACTACTACTACTACTACTACTACTACTACTACTACTACTACTACTACTACTACTACTACTTTTACTACTACTACTACTACTACTACTACTACTACTACTACTACTACTACTACTACTACTACTACTACTACTACTACTACTACTACTACTTATACTACAACAACAACAACGGAGAACAACAACACCAACAGTGACATAACCACAAGCATCTACTGGGAGAACAGCTTTGTTTACCGAATGCTTAGTTATGATAACGACGATGACGATAACAACAAAAAAAACATAAATAACAACAACAACAACAACAACAGTGATAATAACAAAAACAACAACAATAACAAAAACGACAAAAATTCTAGTAACAACAACAACATTCGAAATACTGACGTTAATCCCAAGTACTACAAAAACAAAAGCAACAACAACAACACAAACAAAAGCAACAACAACAACACAAACAAAAGCAACAACAACAACACAAACAAAAGCAACATCCACAACCTCAACAAAAGCAACATCAACCTTAACAAAAGCAACAACAACAACAAAACAATTCTTTTAAGAGCTTTCTTTGTCGTTTCTGTGGTTTTCAACGTCTTCTTCCTCCTCATCCTCTTCATCCGTCTCTGCTCTAAATCCCCACCCAAACTCACCACTCCACCCTCCCCCACCTCCCTCTTACCGAAGTCAACATCTCACATCCCGCCCAACTCCCCTTCGGAGTTTCCTCTTAGCCTACCCTCCCCCTCCCCTCATCCCTCCCCCTTCCCTCATCCCTCCCCCTCCCTTCATCCTTCTCCCTTCCATCATCCCTCCCCCCTCCTTCACAAACACTCCTTCATCTACCCATCCTTTCTCAATTTTCCGCTTTCAACCACCAAACCCCAACCCTCTCCTTCCTCCACCTCATCTCTCCACCCACTTTCCACCACCACATTTCACCACTCCCCCACCCCCAAATCTTCTCACCCACCCACCACCACCTCCCACCCCCCTTCTACCACATTCCACCTTTCTTCCACTACACTCCTCCCCACCACATCTTCTTCCCCAGCTTGAGTGTTGTGGGAGTGGTGGTGGTGATGTGTATGAGTGTTTAAGGAGGGGGGGAGGGGGTGGAGTGTTTGAGTGTTGAAGAAAGGGGGTAGTAGTTGTGGGGTGTTTGAGTGTTGTGAGGTGTGGGGGGATGTTGGAGTGTTGTGAGGTGTGGGGGGGTGTTGGAGTGTTGTGAGGTGTGGGGGGGTGTTGGAGTGTTGTGAGGTGTGGGGGGGTGTTGGAGTGTTGTGAGGTGTGGGGGGTGTTGGAGTGTTGTGAGGTGTGGGGGGGTGTTGGAGTGTTGTGGGGTGTGGGGGGATGTTGGAGTGTTGTGAGGTGTGGGGGGATGTTGGAGTGTTGTGAGGTGTGGGGGGGTGTTGGAGTGTTGTGAGGTGTGGGGGGGTGTTGGAGTGTTGTGAGGTGTGGGGGGTGTTGGAGTGTTGTGAGGTGTGGGGGGGTGTTGGAGTGTTGTGGGGTGTGGGGGGATGTTGGAGTGTTGTGAGGTGTGGGGGGTGTTGGAGTGTTGTGAGGAGTGGGGGGATGTTGGAATGTTGTGAGGTGTGGGGGGATGTTGGAGTGTTGTGAGGTGTGGGGGGATGTTGGAGTGTTGTGAGGTGTGGGGGGGTGTTGGAGTGTTGTGAGGTGTGGGGGGATGTTGGAATGTTGTGAGGTGTGGGGGGATGTTGGAATGTTGTGAGGTGTGGGGGGATGTTGGAGTGTTGTGAGGTGTGGGGGGATGTTGGAGTGTTGTGAGGTGTGGGGGGGTGTTGGAGTGTTGTGAGGTGTGGGGGGTGGTGGAGTGTTGTGAGGTGTGGGGGGATGTTGGAGTGTTGTGAGGTGTGGGGGGATGTTGGAATGTTGTGAGGTGTGGGGGGATGTTGGAGTGTTGTGAGGTGTGGGGGGATGTTGGAATGTTGTGAGGTGTGGGGGGATGTTGGAATGTTGTGAGG
>OX387260.1:1736054-1741054 GCA_947562095.1 Branchellion lobata
CCATCTGTTCATTCATCTTTCATTTTGTTTGTCCGTCCAATCATCCATCTATACCTCATCCATCCACATTTTTTTCTCTAAATGCATCCATCTATGCATTTTCCATCCATAAATTTATACATCTTTTATTTATTCATCCATCTATCCATTCAGTCACCCACGCATGCATCCATTTATCCATGCATGCATCCATTCATCAGCTTGTGCATGCGACCAGCGAGTACGTGGGGTGTGCCCACAAAAGTTGCGACAATGGGGACTGGGTCTTGGTGGTCTGTAACTACACCCCCATGTGGGTGGGAGGGAAGGGTGAATGGATGAATGGTGAATGAGTAAATTGTTGGACGAATGCGGAAGCGGAGAAAAAGTCAATTGGGAGAGAAATGAAAAGATGATGATTGAGTGATGGGGATGAAAGCAGAGGTGGAATGGAGGAATGGAGGAGGAGGAGAATGGTGGAATGAAGGGGGTGGAAATGGACAAAAAGGTGAAAAAGCATGTTTGATAACGCTGATCAGACCACACCACACCACACCACACCACACCACACCACACCCCATCACACCCATCATATCACGCCACACCACACCACACCCATCACACCACACCACACCACACCACACCACACCACACCACACCACATCTCGCCACACCACAACACACCACACCACACCACATCACGCCACACCACAACACACTACACCACACCACGCCACACCACGCCACACCACACCACACCATACCACGCCACACCACACTACACCACACCACAGGACGGGTCTACAATTTCCTCCTTACAAGGCAGGCATACCATGTTCTCAATGCCCCCCTGAACACCCCCAATGCGATAATGGACTGTGCTACTGAGCACCAATGAATTCTTGAAGCCAGATGACTTTCTTCTTCTTTTGAATCGTAATTAACTTTGATCTAACAAATGGTGAAATCACCACTTTTGAACAGTTATAGCCATTATATTGTTCAAATATTGCGTGATCATTTCCATTTCCATTGAATAAAACGATTTTAAACATGGAGCTTTCTTTGTACAACCTCCAACATCCCGACCTCTGTCTTCGTCCTTGGAAACATTCATCAGAGTTATAAACGATTTTAAAAACTTTGTATCTGTGTGTGTGTGTGTGTGTGTGTGTGTGTGTGTGTGTGTGTGTGTGTGTGTGTGTGTGTGTGTGTGTGTATCTGTGTGTGTTTTGAAAATGAATTTAACGTTTTTTTGAATATAATTTTGAAAAAGCTTTGAAAACAAAATAATATTTTTGTTTATCGATAAAATCTTGATTACAATGATCCAGGATAGCAACAACACAAACTTAACGCTACAAAAATGCCTTGAAGATAAGAGATGAGGAGCAGAAGTGAGGATATGAGTGAGGATGGGTTTTATGTCTGAATAACCAATTGCCCTTCCTGAATTGATAACATTTCAGTCAAAAATAATTTTTAGACTTCCGAACTATTAATAGAATTTAGAAGATTATTTTTAAATTTTTGGACAATGGGTTATATTTAGAAGGTGGGACTATTTATAGGACTCGTAGGTAATAATAACAGCTCAGCCATATGGCGTTATTTTAATTGGGCGGCAATATTTTCAATGAAAGACGCCATCTTGACATCTCTGTCAGATAGGCCGTTGACGTCATGAGAACTTAACGTCACCTGAAGCTGTGGGCGGATGGATGGATGAATTGATGGTTGAATGAATGGATAAATGGATGAATGGATGCATGGATGGGTGAATGGATGGATGAATGGAAAGATGAATGTATGGATGGATAGATGAATGATGGATGAATAGAAGGATGAATGAATGGATGGATGGACGGAAAAGATGGATGAATGGATGGATGGACGGAAAAGATGGATGAATGGATGGATAGAAGGATGGGTGGATGAATGGATGGATGGATAAATGAATGGATGGATGAATGGTAGATAGATAAATGGATGAATGTTGGATGAATTGATGGATGAATGAAGGGATGGATGGATAGATAGATGGTGGATGGATGAAAAAAAGGATGGATGGATGGATGAATGAATGGTAGATAGACAAATGAATGGATGGATGGATGGATGAATGGTGGATGGATGGATAAATAAATGGTGGATGAATGGATAAATAAATGGTGGATGAATGGATGGATGAATGGTGGATGAATGGATGATTGACTGGATGGATGAATGGTGAATGGATGGTGGATGAATGGATGAATGAATGTATGGATGGATGAATGAATCAATAAATGGATGAATGGTGGATGGATGGATAAATAAATGGTGGATGAATGGATAAATAAATGGTGGATGAGTGGATGGATGAATGGTAAATGGATGGAAGGATGGTGGATGGATGGATGAATGAATGGATGTATGGATGAATGAATGGTGAATGAATGGATGAATGAATGTATGGATGGATGAATGAATCGATAGATGGATGAATGGTGGATGGATGGATGAATGAATGTATGGATGGATGAATGGTGGATGGATGGATGAATGAATGGTTGTATGGATGAACGAATGGTGGATGAATGGATGAATGGTGGATGGATGGAAAAATGGTGGATGGATGGATGAATGAATCGATGGATGGATGAATGAATGGTGGATGGATGGATTAATGAATGTATGGATGGATGAATGAATGGTGGATGGATGGAAGGGTGGTGAATACCTTGTTGTAAACGTTGAACCACTCAGGGTGGTGGTCCATCTTCTCAGCCAACAGTGCTACTCTGCTCATCACCCCAAATGCCTGTGTGTGTGTGTGCGTGTGTTGGTTTTGCATATGGATGTGTGGTTGAAATATTTCGCCATAAACTGTAATGATAAAAAAACAAATTCTATTTAAATTAATTTAAAAAAATGAAAATAAAAAATAAACCTGGTTGAAGTTTTTGAATTGGAATTCCTTGTAAATGGCGTCTCTACCTTCCACCACCACCCACCCATCCTTCAACAGCCCTTTCAACTTTTCTCCTCTTTCAGCCTCTGTCAGCTTGGCAGAATGTGAAGCCTCGAAAGATTTGAAAAATATTTTTTAATTAAATTTATGTATTCATTTTGAGGTTTAATTTTTTAATTAATAAAATTAATTCTTGAAAAATTACATTAACTTTCAAAACTTCGAAATAAAATTAATTTTCGGAAATCTTCTAAAAACATTTTTTGAGTTTTTTTTACCTCTTAAAAAACTGAAACAAACCATTTTAGCGAAGAATGCAGAATGAATTTTGCAAATGCCTCCAAAACTTGCAGCCAAATTTCTGCTTTTAAAAAAACTTGTTAACATAACATTAAATTGAGAGTCTCGAAAGCCAAAGTCCACCTCTTCGTTCGCCCTTTGACACCAAAAGTTGACTTTGCTCTAAAAAAAAATTTGATGGTTAAGTTAGTCAACTTTTAAATAACAAACAATTGAAAATTGCTTTGAGGGTAGCACCTAGTACAAAAAAAAATTTATTAAAAAAAAAAAGAAAATTTAGAAATTATCAATGATTCAAAAAATTCAAAATATAATTTAAATATAATTTATGATTAATAAGAAGAACGGTTTTGCATCCTACTTACCCGTCGTGCGCCTATTCCTCACTGTTCACTTTATTTTCATCCTTTATGTCGTAACTTTAACGTCTGCGCATAATGTTTATATCTGGTATTGTCAATTTCAAAAATTCAACATCTATTTCATTTTTTCATATGCAACTTTGAGCTTTTTGTTATTATTCCGTGTGAGAGTTTGTAACAATTCATTAATGGGATTCAAAAAGAAGGAAGGTGAGCCACTTTTTAATTATTTATTTTTCTGCGAATTAAAAAAAAACTCAGTTATTTTTACAAATCTTGTCTCTTCGCCAGCCTTTTAGTTTTTTTATTAATAATGATTTTCATTGTTACAACCAATTCCTATTGTATATTTGGCTTATTGTCAGTTATTTATTTCTTCCTCTCATTTTTTCATTCTCAATTTTTTTAATCTTCCTCAGCATTTTTTCTATTACCATTTATTAATAATATTTTCATGAATAGGCAAAACCAACGTAAAAACCACGGCATTCAAGTGGTTCATGAAATTTTTTTTTCATATTTTCACGAAAACATAAAATTAAATTTTAAAAAAATTAGTTTTTATTTTATTTTTATATCTTTGAACCATGAAACCTTTTGAAAATAATTTTTGGAAACTTTTGATACTGTGAAGGTTGTTCCTAACTCAAGAAATCAATTGGTTTCAAGTGGTGGCCTTATCTAGGTCAACCACTCACCTGCTCAACCATCACACTAATTATTTAAATTTATTTTTTAATTAACTAATTAATTAGTTAATTAATAACCCTTCTTTAATCCAATGAATCTTTCATCCAATCAACAGCTTTTCAATCATTCATTTAGCTGTCCACCCATTCATCCTATCCCACCACCCACCCATCCATCCACCCACCAGTCCATCCACCCACCAATCCATCCACCCACTCATCCACCCACCCACTCATCCACCCACCCACTCATCCACCCACCCACCCATCCATTTACCCACCCACCCACCTATCCATCCACCCACCTATCCATCCTCCCACCCATCCATCCATCCACCCATCCATCCATTCATCCACCCACCCATCCATCCGTCCACCCACACATTCATCCATCCATCCACCCACTCATCCATCCATCCAACCATCCATTCATTCACCTATCTATTCACCCATCTATTCATCCATTCACCCATCCATTCATCCATTCACCCACCCATCCACCCACCCACCCATCCACCCACCCACCCATCCACCCACCCACCCATCCACCCACCCACCCATCCACCCACCCACCCATCCACCCACCCACCCATCCACCCACCCACCCATACACCCACCCATCCACCCACCCACCCACTCATATACCCACCCACCCACCCATCCATCCACCCACTCACCCATCCATCCACCCACCCACCCACCCATCCATCCACCTAC
>OX387260.1:1746054-1756054 GCA_947562095.1 Branchellion lobata
AATAATAATAAGTTGATCAGCACCAAAAGGAACAACAAAAACAACAATAAGATTGAAGACAGCGACAACAAGACTGATGAAGACGTCACAAAGGGTTCTTTGAAAGTCGTCATAACAAACCATTGCTCTAACAACAGCAGCAACAACAAAAACAACAACATTAGCAACAATAGCAACACTAGCAGCAACAACAACATCAGCAACAACAGCAATATGTTGATGTTGCAGGATGTTGACGTCATCCTCGACTACCTCCTCCGCAACAGAGCTATCTCCCCACATGAACACCATTCCATCCTCACCGGGAAACCACCACCCCCCTCCGCCCCCTCCACTCCCTCCACCTCTTCCTCGGTTCATCTCACTTCCTCTATCCCTCTTCCTCCTTCTCCCACCATTTCAACCACCACCCCAAACCCTTCAACCATTTCTCCAAACAACCCGCCTTCTTCCACGATGCCCTACAATGCCTCCACAAAAAACACCAACTCTTTCCCCATAAACACCCCCAAAAACCCCATCACCACCCCTCCAAACAATACCACCCCCAAAAATCCCTCCACTACCCCCACAAACCCCCCCACCACCACGGAAGCCACACGACGCCTCTTGCAGCTTCTCGACACACGCCACAGCCTCCAGCCACTCCTCACCAACGCTCTTCGCCTCACCAACCAATTCCACCTCGCCTCCCTCTGCGACCACTCCGCCCGTATCAAGGCGCTCTCTGGATCCGGTGGGAGGAGGTTTTTTTTTTGGCGAAAAACCTTTAAATTTTTATTTTTTGAAAAAGTTTTTTCTTTGTAGTTTATATTTCTTTTATTTTTTTAATGCTTTTTTATTTTTTTTTTGACTTTTTCATTTTTCGAAGTTTTTGGTAAAAGTTTAAAAAAAATAATTTTTTTTTGGAAATTTGAAAAATGTTGATAAATTTTTGTTTTTGAAAAACAAAAAAACGAAAATAAATTTGTTTGTGACACTTGAAAAATATTCACTCTTCGATTTATTAAAAAAACTTTCACAACTCCTGTTCACTTTTCAACAATTTTACTCCAACTCTTAAATAATAAAATCAAAACATTGTTTCTCAAAATAACTTTTAATTCACATGAAAGAAATCATTTAATTTTGTTTTCAAACACATTTTTTTCATTTTTATTTTTTATTTTTTATTTTTATTTTAATTTTTTCTTTCTTTTTTTTTCTTTGTTCCATCCTCTTTATCTCCTTTCTTAACCCACTTTTTCGTCCCAATCTATTTTTTAGGTTATTGTTTATTATTATTATTATTATTGTTATTATTATTATTATTTTTATTATTTGTATTATTTTTATTATTATTATTATTATTATTATTATTATTATTATTATTATTATTATTATTATTATTATTATTATTATTATTATTATTATTATTATTATTATCATTATTATTATCATTATTATTATTATTATTATTATTTTTATTATTATTATTATTATTATTATTATTATTATTTTTATTATTAATATTAATATTATTACTATTATTTTAAATTTTTCTTTACTTTTAATCATTATTGTTATTTATTTATGAACGTAATAATGCCACACAAGTCGTTGATTATTACTTTTATTTCCAGGTTACTTGAGCAAGGCCAGACATAAGGGTTTGTGTGTGTGTGTGTGTCCCTGTGTGTGTGTGTGTGTGTGTGTGTGTGTGTGTGTGTGTGTGTGTGTGTGTGTGTGTGTGTGTGTGTGTGTGTGTGTGTGTGTGTGTGTGTGTGTGTGTGTGTGTGTGTGTGTGTGTGTGTGTGTGTGTGTGTGTGTGTGTGTGTGTGTGTGTGTGTGTGTGTGTGTGTGTGTGTGTGTGTGTGTGTGTGTGTGTGTGTGTGTGTGTGTGTGTGTGTGTGTGTGTGTGTGTGTGTGTGTGTGTGTGTGTGTGTGTGTGTGTGTGTGTGTGTGTGTGTGTGTGTGTGTGTGTGTGTGTGTGTGTGTGTGTGTGTGTGTGTGTGTGTGTGTGTGTGTGTGTGTGTGTGTGTGTGTGTGTGTGTGTGTGTGTGTGTGTGTGTGTGTGTGTGTGTGTGTGTGTGTGTGTGTGTGTGTGTGTGTGTGTGTGTGTGTGTGTGTGTGTGTGTGTGTGTGTGTGTGTGTGTGTGTGTGTGTGTGTGTGTGTGTGTGTGTGTGTGTGTGTGTGTGTGTGTGTGTGTGTGTGTGTGTGTGTGTGTGTGTGTGTGTGTGTGTGTGTGTGTGTGTGTGTGTGTGTGTGTGTGTGTGTGTGTGTGTGTGTGTGTGTGTGTGTGTGTGTGTGTGTGTGTGTGTGTGTGTGTGTGTTTTGTGTGTGTGTGTGTGTGTGTGTGTGTGTGTGTGTGTGTGTGTGTGTGTGTGTGTGTTTTGTGTGTGTGTGTGTGTGTGTGTGTGTGTGTTTGTGTGTGTGTGTGTGTGTGTGTGTGTGTGTGTGTGTGTGTGTGTGTGTGTGTGCCTGTTTAATGTTTTTGCTGAATGTTACTTCATCAGTATAATCAGCAAGGTCAACGGCATTATGTTACCTTTTTATCAGCTTACTCATCTATCTGGCCTATCATCATTCATTCATTCATTAAGTCATTCCATCATTCACTCATTTATCCATTCCTTTAGTCATTCATTCATTCATTTATTCATCTATTCATTAATTCATCTATTCATCCATTTTTTCATTCATTCATTCATTCATTCATTCATTCATTCATTTTCCCACATTTCCACAGGTCTGCCATTCTTTTCTTTCGCATTAAATGCTTTCTTTCAATTGCTCTCCTTCCAGCATTTGATCTTATTTCTCATTCATTCAACCCATTTTCAGTTGATAAATCTTTTTTCAGTCCATCCATCCATCCATCTAACCATTCATCCACCCATCCATCCATCAATCCATCCATCCATCCACCCATTCTTCATCCATCCAGGCCAGGTAGACTTGTACGTCAGGGTGGGGAGATTGAAGGGGGTGGAGGAGGGAGTGTTCAAGACGGTCTGTCGCCTTCTCAACTGGAACTCTACAACATCCCTGCACGCCTCCTCCGTGTGGTGTGTGTGTGTGTGTGTGTGTGTGTGTGTGTGTGTGTGTGTGTGTGTGTGTGTGTGTGTGTGTATGTGTTTGTGTGTGTGTTTGTGTGTGTCTGTGTGTACGTGTGATTTTGGGTGTGGTTGATCTTTTTTCAATATTTTCATAAAATAAACATCACACACATACGCAAACTCTTTTCCACAAACACAACAAGAAATACACACTCACACACACACACACACACACACACACACACACACACACACACACACACACACACACACACACACACACACACACACACACACACACACACATACACACATACACGCACACACACACACACACATACACACACACACACACACACACACACACACACACACACACACACACACACACACATACACACACACATACACGCACACACACACACACACACACACACACACACACACACAAACACACACACACACACACACACACACACACACACACACACACACACACACACACACACACACACACACACACACACACACACATACTCACACTCACAAACACACACACACACACACACACAAACACACACACACACAGCCTTCCCAAGTTCTCTTCTCGAGGCAGTGTGGTTTCGGTTGCGAGGAGGAGGAAGAAGAGCGGGTGTTGCTTCTGTTGCTGCTTTTCGAAGAATCAACACGATGACTTTCATCCTGCCAAGGTCATCTTTCATCCATCCATCCACTTTTCCATCTATCCATTTACTTTTTCATCCATCCATCCACTCTTTCATCCATCCATCCACTTTTCCATCCATCCACTCTTCCATCCATCCATCCACTCTTTCATCCATCCATCCACTTTTCCATCCATCCACTCTTCCATCCATCCATTCACTCTTTCATCCATCCATTCACTTTTCCATCGATCCATTCACTTTTCCATCCATCCACTCTTCCATCTATCCACTCTTTCATCCATCCATCCACTCTTCCATCCATTCATCCACTCTTCCATCCATCCACTCTTCCATCCATTCATCCACTCTTTCATCCACCCATCCACTCTTCCATCCATTCATCCACTCTTTCATCCACCCATCCACTCTTCCATCCATCCATCCACTCTTCCATCCATTCATCCACTCTTCCATCCATCCATCCACTCTTTCATCCACCCATCCACTCTTCCATCCATCCTTCCACTCTTCCATCCATTCATCTACTTTTCCATCCATCCATTCACTCTTCCATCCATCCATCCACTCTTCCATCCATCCATCCACTCTTCCATCCATCCATCCACTTTCCATCCATCCATCCATTCATCTATTTGTTTATCTATTTGGTTTCATTAAACCATCAATCCATTCGTCGAACAAAAAGAAACAAACACGCACACACACCCACACGCACACACACACACGCACACACAAACACACACACACAAACACACACACACACACACACACACACACACACACACACACACACACACACACACACCCACACGCACATACACACACGCACACACACACACACACAAACACACTTACACACACACATACACACTCACACAAACACACACACACACACACGCACACACACACACACACACACACACACACACACACACACACACACACAGGAAACTTCTGTGGTCACACAGCAGCCAACCGCAACTACCACCGTTGAGAGCGAAAGCTCGTGGTTAGTGGGCAAGGGGGAGGAGCTAAAAGTAACAGCCAATAAGATTGAAGGGTTGTGTGACAAGTTGAATGAGGAACTGACCAATCATGACTCTTCTTTACACCGAGACCTCGTGAGGTGATGATGGTGGTAATGGTGGTGGTGATGATGGTGGTAATGGTGGTGATGATGATGGTGGTAATGGTGGTGGTGATGATGTTGGAAGGAGGAGAAGTGATATACAACCTTCAAGTTGATAAAAACTCAACATACAAAACATATACAACAACGACAAAACAACACTTCTCCAAGACAACAAACACATTAACACAGACACCTGGAGCAAGAGAGAGGAGTGTTGGTGCTGGAAACAACAGCCCAACAACACAAACTACTACTCAAGTGTATCTGCACCAAGCTAGAACAGGTGTGGTGTAGTGTGGTGTGGTGGCGTGTGGTGTGGTGTAGTGTGGTGTGGTGGCGTGTGGTGTGGTGTAGTGTGGTGGCGTGTGGTGTGGTGTGGTGTGGTGTAGTGTGGTGGCGTGTGGTGTGGTGTGGTGTGGTGAGGTGTGGTGTGGTGTGGTGGCGTGTGGTGTGGTGTGGTGTGGTGAGGTGTGGTGTGGTGTGGTGGCGTGTGGTGTGGTGTAGTGTGGTGGCGTGTGGTGTGGTGTAGTGTGGTGTGGTGGCGTGTGGTGTGGTGTAGTGTGGTGTGAAGTGATATGGTGGGGTGTAGTGTGTTGTTTTGTGTGGGGTGGTGTGGTGTAGTATGGTGTGATGTGGTGTGGTGTGGTCTGGTGGGGTTTGGTGTGATGTGATGTTATGTTGCGTGGTGTGGCGTGGTGTGGCTTGGTGTGGCGTGGTGTGGCGTGGTTCCCACACAACAACAACAAACAGGTAACGACGCTGGAGAAGGATATGGAAAGTGGGAAACTATCACGTGACTTGGCTGCCCTGGTGGATGGCTGGGTGCGGAAGGGGGAATGGAGGGAGGCTGGGAAGGAGGAAGAAGCAGATGAAGAAGACGAAGAAGACGAAGGGGGTGGTGATGGGACTGTTGGGGGAGGGGATGAGGTTGAGAGGGGATGGGGGGATGAGTTGGAAGAGATGGAGTTTGACATGAGGGTTGTTGGGGGCTTGGCGACGTTGCAGATGGTGAAACAGGAGTTGATCACGTGATTAGTGGGGAATAGGGGTGATGATGGAAAAGGCTGGTGGAAAGAAAAGGTGTGATGGTGGTGATGATGATGACGATGATGGTGATGATGATGATAATGGGGATGATGATGATGATGGTGACGATGATGATGATGATGATGATGATGATGATGATGATGATGATGATGATGATGATGATGATGATGATGATGATGATGATGATGATGATGATGCTGATGATGATGATGATGATGATGATGATGATGATGGTGATGATGGTGATGGTGATAGTGATGATGATGATGATGGTGGTGATGATGATGTTGGTGGTGATGATGATGGTGATGATGATGGTGGTGGTGGTGATGATGATGGTGGTGGTGATGATGATGGTGATGATGATGATGGTGGTGGTGATGATGATGGTGGTGGTGGTGGTGGTGATGATGATGGTGGTGGTGGTGGTGGTGATGATCAGTTTGTTTTCATTGTTGATTATTATTCATGTTCCTGATTAACCATTATTTCACATTTTATATTTTATTTTTTTATTTTCTCGAATTATTTCATTATTAAAAATAATTTTTATTCTTTTCCTTCCATAATATTCATTTCTTTTCTGGATAATTGATAAATAACCTCCCTTATAATTCATTATTTCGTCATTTTGTTGTTATTTTATCTATGTGTTTTTCCTTATTATTATTATTATTATTATTATTATTATTATTATTATTATTATTATTAGTATTATTATTATTATTATTATTATTATTATTATTATTATTATTATTATTATTATTATTATTATTATTATTATTATTTCTATTAATTTATCGATTGTTTGTCATTTCTCTGCTTTTCAGGTTGTTCTCAGACGTTTTCATTCACTGATCTTGTACTCATCCATCCATCCATCTTTCATCCATTCATCCATCCTTCATCCATTCATCCATCCACTCACCCTTCATCCATCCATCCATCCATCCATCCATCCTTCATCCATTCATCCATCCATCCATCCATCCATCCATCCATCCATCCTTCATCCATTCATCCATCCACTCATCCTTCATCCATCCATTCATCCATCCACTCATCCTTCATCCATCCATCCATCCATCCATCCTTCATCCATTCATCCATCCATCATCCATCCCTCTTTCATCCATCCTTCATCCATCCATCCTTCATCCATCCTTCATCCATCCTTCATCCATCCATCCTTCATCCATCCTTCATCCATCCTTCATCCATCCATCCTTCATCCATCTCAAATTCCGCATCCATTTCATTGACTTTTCCTCTTAAACTCCGCAGCATTTCCCCTTATTTTCAAAATCGAAATATTTTTTTATTTTTCAATTATGGCTCATTTTTTTATTTAAAATTTTTTAAATTAATTTTTAAAATTTATTAATCACAAATTTTTAAGTAAGTTTTTTTTATAAATTTCAAATTTTTTCATCTTTTTATAATTTCTCCATTTTAAAATATATTTTAATTCTTTTTTTTATTTAATTTTTAATTTAATTTAATTAATTTTTTTAATTTTATTATTATTCTTTCTTTTTTTTCGTCCTCTTCCTGCCGCTTCTCCAGTCATTCAATCCCTTCAGTCCATCGTGTTTTGTTACTCCTCCACTTTTAAACTTTTTCATCCACTTCCGCTTTGAGACCACCAAGAGCTTTTCCTCTCTTACCAATCCATCTATATACGATTTTTGGTACCATATTACCCAATCTGTATTTGATATCTTTGTTTTTTTTATGTTTTTTTAAAAATAAATCCTCCTTTTAAAACTTCAAAAAATATTAAAAAATTTTAAACTCACCTTCAAATAATTCAAAATAACGAAATAATACTAATCTTTCATGACTTTGAACATTCATCATCAGGTGATGTAACTTTTAACCATATTATTAAACCTTCCATTACGTCACTACCGCAACAACAACAACATACATACAACGTGTCATTCTGATGTTATACAACAACTACTACTAATATTGTATTTGTTGATTTCAACAACAACTCACCAACAACAACTCACCAACAACAACTCACCAACAACTCACTAACAACAACTCACCAACAACAACTCACCAACAACAACTCACCAACAACAACTCACCAACAACAACTCACCAACAACAACTCACTACCAACACGACAAAAACCACAACAACCCACCAACAACACGACAAAAACCACAACAACTCACCAACAACACGACAAAAACCACAACACCAACGACAACATCACAGCAATAACACAACACCAACGATAACATCACAACAAAACAACACAACAACAACACAACAACAAAACGACAGCTTAATCATGTTTTTTCTATTTCAAAATTTCATTTTATTTTTTTAAATTTAATTTTTAAAATGTTATTTCAGTTATCTATAAGGGATTATGCTCCGTATTCACTACTTCTTGCCTGATTCCTTCCTCAATTCCTTTCCACTTTTCAAATTCTTTTTCAAATGTTTTTTCTGTCCCAAATGTTTCGAAGTATTCACAAACAACAGAGGTATTAAAAGGTAAACATTTATGTGTTGAAGTTATCGCTTCAATATTTTTCAAAATAAATAATTATATTCGACGAATTATTCTCGAAATAGTTGAAAATGTTAAAAAAAATTGAAAATATAATTTTTTCAAGTATTTAAAAAGATTATTTGTTTAATCATTAAAAACTTCATTAATCATCTTCCGAACATTTTTGATCTGGTACTCGTCTTAGTCATCTGCTTTGCTACACGTGATTTGGTTGCTATGACAACCGCCTAACAACGCCATCAGTTGCTATGACAACTGCCTAACAACGCCAACAGTTGCTTGGCAACCACACAGCTACACAACAATCGCCATAACAACAACACAACAATCACCATAACAACCACACAACAATCACCATAACAACCACACAGCTACACAACAATCACCATAACAACAAAACAACAATCACCATAACAACCACACAGCTACACAACAATCACCATAACAACCACACAGCTACACAACAATCACCATAACAACAAAACAACAATCACCATAACAACCACACAGCTACACAACAATCACCATAACAACCACACAGCTACACAACAATCACCATAACAACCACACAACAATCACCATAACAACCACACAGCTACACAACAATCACCATAACAACAAAACAACAATCACCATAACAACCACACAGCTACACAACAATCACCATAACAACCACACAGCTACACAACAATCACCATAACAACAAAACAACAATCACCATAACAACCACACAGCTACACAACAATCACCATAACAACCACACAGCTACACAACAATCACCATAACAACCACACAACAATCACCATAACAACCACACAGCTACACAACAATCACCATAACAACAAAACAACAATCACCATAACAACCACACAACAATCACCATAACAACCACACAGCTACACAACAATCACCATAACAACCACACAACAATCACCATAACAACCACACAACAATCACCATAACAACCACACAACAATCACCATAACAACCACACAACAATCACCATAACAACCACACAACAATCACCATAACAACCACACAGCTACACAACAATCACCATAACAACCACACAGCTACACAACAATCACCATAACAACCACACAACAATCACCATAACAACCACACAGCTACACAACAATCACCATAACAACAAAACAACAATCACCATAACAACCACACAGCTACACAACAATCACCATAACAACCACACAGCTACACAACAATCACCATAACAACAAAACAACAATCACCATAACAACCACACAGCTACACAACAATCACCATAACAACCACACAGCTACACAACAATCACCATAACAACCACACAACAATCACCATAACAACCACACAGCTACACAACAATCACCATAACAACAAAACAACAATCACCATAACAACCACACAACAATCACCATAACAACCACACAGCTACACAACAATCACCATAACAACCACACAACAATCACCATAACAACCACACAACAATCACCATAACAACCACACAACAATCACCATAACAACCACACAACAATCACCATAACAACCACACAACAATCA
>OX387260.1:1761054-1763554 GCA_947562095.1 Branchellion lobata
GAACCTTCCAGAATCCTTTCGAACCTTCCAGAATCCTTTCGAACCTTCCAGAATCCTTTCGAACCTTCCAGAATCCTTTCGAGCCTTCCAGAATCCTTTCGAACCTTCCAGAATCCTTTCGAACCTTCCAGAATCCTTTCGAACCTTCCAGAATCCTTTCGAACCTTCCAGAATCCTTTCGAACCTTCCAGAATCCTTTCGAACCTTCCAGAATCCTTTCGAGCCTTCCAGAATCATGTATTGGCTCTCGTTGAAAGCCTCCGAAATTCCTTTCAACTGTCCAGATTCTTTCGATTATCAGAGAACCTTCTTGGACTACCTCAGAAGCTTCCAGAAGGCTTCCAAACAACTCGGAATCCAGTTGACGTTTCAGAAGTACGGCAGGCGAGTTAATTAAAGTTACAGCCTGACGTGTGACAGGATGTATGTGTGTGTGTGTGTGTGTGTGTGTGTGTGTGTGTGTGTGTGTGTGTGTGTGTGTGTGTGTGTGTGTGTGTGTGTGTGTGTGTGTGTGTGTGTGTGTGTGTGTGTGTGTGTGTGTGTGTGTGTGTGTGTGTGTGTGTGTGTGTGTGTGTGTGTGTGTGTGTGTGTGTGTGTGTGTGTGTGTGTGTGTGTGTGTGTGTGTGTGTGTGTGTGTGTGTGTGTGTGTGTGTGTGTGTGTGTGTGTGTGTGTGTGTGTGTGTGTGTGTGTGTGTGTGTGTGTGTGTGTGTGTGTGTGTGTGTGTGTGTGTGTGTGTGTGTGTGTGTGTGTGTGTGTGTGTGTGTGTGTGTGTGTGTGTGTGTGTGTGTGTGTGTGTGTGTGTGTGTGTGTGTGTGTGTGTGTGTGTGTGTGTGTGTGTGTGTGTGTGTGTGTGTGTGTGTGTGTGTGTGTGTGTGTGTGTGTGTGTGTGTGTGTGTGTGTGTGTGTGTGTGTGTGTGTGTGTGTGTGTGTGTGTGTGTGTGTGTGTGTGTGTGTGTGTGTGTGTGTGTGTGTGTGTGTGTGTGTGTGTGTGTGTGTGTGTGTGTGTGTGTGTGTGTGTGTGTGTGTGTGTGTGTGTGTGTGTGTGTGTGTGTGTGTGTGTGTGTGTGTGTGTGTGTGTGTGTGTGTGTGTGTGTGTGTGTGTGTGTGTGTGTGTGTGTGTGTGTGTGTGTGTGTGTGTGTGTGTGTGTGTGTGTGTGTGTGTGTGTGTGTGTGTGTGTGTGTGTGTGTGTGTGTGTGTGTGTGTGTGTGTGTGTGTGTGTGTGTGTGTGTGTGTGTGTGTGTGTGTGTGTGTGTGTGTGTGTGTGTGTGTGTGTGTGTGTGTGTGTGTGTGTGTGTGTGTGTGTGTGTGTGTGTGTGTGTGTGTGTGTGTGTGTGTGTGTGTGTGTGTGTGTGTGTGTGTGTGTGTGTGTGTGTGTGTGTGTGTGTGTGTGTGTGTGTGTGTGTGTGTGTGTGTGTGTGTGTGTGTGTGTGTGTGTGTGTGTGTGTGTGTGTGTGTGTGTGTGTGTGTGTGTGTGTGTGTGTGTGTGTGTGTGTGTGTGTGTGTGTGTGTGTGTGTGTGTGTGTGTGTGTGTGTGTGTGTGTGTGTGTGTGTGTGTGTGTGTGTGTGTGTGTGTGTGTGTGTGTGTGTGTGTGTGTGTGTGTGTGTGTGTGTGTGTGTGTGTGTGTGTGTGTGTGTGTGTGTGTGTGTGTGTGTGTGTGTGTGTGTGTGTGTGTGTGTGTGTGTGTGTGTGTGTGTGTGTGTGTGTGTGTGTGTGTGTGTGTGTGTGTGTGTGTGTGTGTGTGTGTGTGTGTGTGTGTGTGTGTGTGTGTGTGTGTGTGTGTGTGTGTGTGTGTGTGTGTGTGTGTGTGTGTGTGTGTGTGTGTGTGTGTGTGTGTGTGTGTGTGTGTGTGTGTGTGTGTGTGTGTGTGTGTGTGTGTGTGTGTGTGTGTGTGTGTGTGTGTGTGTGTGTGTGTGTGTGTGTGTGTGTGTGTGTGTGTGTGTGTGTGTGTGTGTGTGTGTGTGTGTGTGTGTGTGTGTGTGTGTGTGTGTGTGTGTGTGTGTGTGTGTGTGTGTGTGTGTGTGTGTGTGTGTGTGTGTGTGTGTGTGTGTGTGTGTGTGTGTGTGTGTGTGTGTGTGTGTGTGTGTGTGTGTGTGTGTGTGTGTGTGTGTGTGTGTGTGTGTGTGTGTGTGTGTGTGTGTGTGTGTGTGTGTGTGTGTGTGTGTGTGTGTGTGTGTGTGTGTGTGTGTGTGTGTGTGTGTGTGTGTGTGTGTGTGTGTGTGTGTGTGTGTGTGTGTGTGTGTGTGTGTGTGTGTGTGTGTGTGTGTGTGTGTGTGTGTGTGTGTGTGTGTGTGTGTGTGTGTGTGTGTGTGTGTGTGTGTGTGTGTGTGTGTGTGTGTGTGTGTGTGTGTGTGTGTGTGTGTGTGTGTGTGTGTGTGTGTGTGTGTGTGTGTGTGTGTGTGTGTGTGTGTGTGTGTGTGTGTGTGTGTGTGTGTGTGTGTGTGTGTGTGTGTGTGTGTGTGTGTGTGTGTGTGTGTGTGTGTGTGTGTGTGTGTGTGTG
>OX387260.1:1768554-1783554 GCA_947562095.1 Branchellion lobata
ATGGTTGAATGGATGAGTGAATGGATGGGTGAATGGATGGGTGAATGGATGGGTGAATGGATGGGTGAATGGATGGGTGAATGGATGGGTGAATGGATGGGTGAATGGATGGGTGAATGGATGGGTGAATGGATGAGTGAATGGATGGGTGAATTGATGGGTGAATGGATAGATGAATGGATGGGAGAATGAATAGGTGAATGAATGGGTGGATGGATGGGTGAATGCATGGGTGAATGCATGGGTGAATGCATGGGTGAATGCATGGGTGAATGCATGATTGAATGCATGGGTGAATGCATGGGTAATGCATTGGTGAATGCATGGGTGAATGCATGGGTGAATGCATGGGTGAATGCATGGGTGAATGCATGGGTGAATGCATGGGTGAATGGATGGGTGAATGGATGAATTAATGGATGGATAGAGTGATGGATGGGTGAATGAATGGATAGAGTGATGGATGGGTGAATGGATGGATAGAGAGATGGATGGGTGAATGGATGGATGGCTTGAAGGATGGGTTAGAGCATGTGATAATCATTGAGCATCGGAATAGCTGATTGGTGCATGAATGTACAACTGATAAACCTGCTAAACTGTTTTGGTTGAATGTTTTGAAAAAGAAATGGCCAAATAGATGTGAAAGAGTGAACAAATAAAATATAACAAGAGCAGTTGTGGTGGAGAAGCTTATTGTTAGTTGATTCCGTGTGTGTGTGTGTGTGTGTGTGTGTGCGTGTTTGTGTGTGTGTTTGTGTGTGTGTTTGTGTGTGTGTTTGTGTGTGTGTGTCTGTGTGTGTGTGTGTGTGTGTGTGTGTGTGTGTGTGTGTGTGTGTGTGTGTGTGTGTGTGTGTATGTGTGTGTGTGTGTGTGTGTGTGTGTGTGTGTGTGTGTGTGTGTGTGTGTGTGTGTGTGTGTGTGTGTGTGTGTGTGTGTGTGTGTGTGTGTGTGTGTGTGTGTGTGTGTGTGTGTGTGTGTGTGTGTGTGTGTGTGCGCGTGTGTTTGTGTCTATTTGTTCATGTGCTTGTCATAAAAAATTAACGTGTGTTTTTCTACCTTAAGCCCACGAATAGAAACACAAAAATAAGTAAATAAACAAATAAAAACATGTACATAATACATAGAATGCGAAAATGCCGGAATAATAATTTAAGTTTTCAAAATCTTTGGAATCCTTGGAGGAATGCAAATGTTGATGGAGGGGACCTCGAAGCGCTCTTAATCTCCTAAAGAGTCCACGGTGAAAGTTCAAACGACGTAGATTATTGCTCGTTCATCAGAGCAGTCTCAACCTTGTGCAGTGGTGGTGCTTCTGCCTGCTATGTGCTTGTCCTTCCAGTGATGCTTGTGGCACGCATGCTGAAATTATTTGTCGCTTTATGCAACAATGTCGTTTTTAAATGCTGTATAGCTTTATGAAAGTAAAGATTGTGAATAAGTGGAGTAGAAGAAGGTTTAACTGAAATTGGAAAGTTATAAGGAAGCTTTGAAAAGACGTATTTGCGCAAGTCCGCCGTGGCTAATAGGCAGTTTGCAGACGCAGCAAATTTATGCATTCGTTTGGCGCCAAAACACCAATGCTCCGCAAAGACTCGTCAGTATGAATTTGTTTATATGCTTAAATGTTTGTGCGTATTTTTGTTTTTTTTGTATGTTTATTTGTCTAATTATATGTTTGTATGTTCCAATGTGTGTTTTTTTGTATTTTGCTGTCTGTATATGTTTTTCTGTGTTTGTATACGAATGTTCTTTTATTTTTATTTTTAATGTATTTTTTAAACAACTTTTGTTTGTGTGTTTTTAAAGATTTTGTTCAAAGGTATAACTGTTTTTTATATTAAATTTTTAAAAATATAATAGAAAGATAAACACGCACTAAAACACACACACACACACACACACACACACACACACACACACACACACACACACACACACACACACACACACACACACACACACACACACACACACACACACACACACACACACACACACACACACACACACACACACACACACACACACACACACACACACAAACACACACACACACACACACACACACACACACACACACACACACACACACACAAACACACACACACACACACACACACACACAAACACACACACACCTCGTCACTTTGTTGTTTATTAAGCAATTATATGATGGATTATGTGTTAATCAATGGTACATTCGATAGATACTTCGTATTGCTCACATGGCGTATACTACCAGTACAGCTTCAACCTCCATGTAACCTTAAAAATCTATATAAGTACAATTCGACTATTCATACCTAACATAAATTTAACTTCTGTATACCTAATACTATGCCATCTATTATTTATCGAAGTAACCTATGAATTCCTTGTAGTTCATTGTTTATTGTTCCACATAAAACTTACTATTACCAAATTGAGGGTTCATTTATGAAGCCTGTCGTGGTAGCGTACAAAAATTGAGCCAGAGGGTTTGGGTTCAATTCCTGCCTATGCATTTCTTTGAAAACGCCTTAATCCCAATGAGAAAAAACATTTATTTCAACTTTTCTTTTCAAATTTAAACTCAAAACATATCTATTCAAGTTATCATATGGCCTCGAAACTCTACGGGGTTAATGCCACTATAATAATATTCGTTTTTGTATTGTATTGTATTGTATCTTCAATACTTGATTTGTCATAACGACTGAACCAAGGTACCTCAGTTGCTTTCCTTGGCGCTTTACAGATTGGATTTATTATTATTATTGTTATTAATTTATTTTTCATTAAAAAAAATAAAAATCGCGGATTAAATCATATAAATTCATTGCCATGAAACCACTGGTGAAAGGGCGTAAGCTTTGTTCAACACAGCCGATTATGTACCAACGGAGATTAGATTAGGTAAAAAATAAATTACTGAGTGACACATCATCACTCACACTGACACATTTCCTCCCCGAGCCTGATAGGTGTGACTGATTGCCGCTTTTGAAGGATTCATTTTACGCTTTGTGTCTGAAGAGGTTCGTAATGAATTACGTAAGCATTTGTTACTCAATGACTGCATTTTGAAATGTTGCAAGAGGATGATCCATAATTGATTGGTTACAACTAGCACGTAGAATGGATTTTTAAAGCTATGAGTTTTTTAGAAATCATCATACAAAAATCTCACATACAACCACGCACTCACGCACGCACACACATACACACATGCACACACACACACACACACACACACACACACACACACACACACACACACACACACACACACACACACACACACACACACACACACACACACACACACAACACACACACACACACACACACACACACACACACACACACACACAAACACACACACAAACACATACACACACACACACACACACACACACACACACACACACACACACACACACACACACACACACACACACACACACACACACACACACACACACACACACACACACACACACACACACACACACACACACACACACACACACACACACACACACACACACACACACACACACACACACACACACACACACACACACACACACACACACACACACACACACACACACACACACACACACACACACACACACACACACACACACACACACACACACACACACACACACACACACACACACACACACACACACACACACACACACACACACACACACACACACACACACACACACACACACACACACACACACACACACACACACACACACACACACACACACACACACACACACACACACACACACACACACACACACACACACACACACACACACACACACACACACACACACACACACACACGCACACACGCACACACGCACACACACAACTACACACAAGCATACTATACAGTTGATTCATGTATCGGGAACGTCACGACCGCCGAGTGGCATGAGAGTGATCGATGACGCTGCAAATTGCTTGTACGTGTCTCGTCTGATCCTATCGTCCAGCCACCCCCACCCCCTCCTTCTTCCATCTCTACCCACCTCTATCCACATTTTCTTCTTCTTCCATCCTTCACTCCCTTTCTTCGCTCCATCTTTCACCACTACCACCTTTTCTCCATCAACCCACCCTTGTCTTCCTTACACTCAACTAATCTAATCTAATCAAAACTTTCTTATGGCGCTGTTTACACACTTTGAAAAAACTTTTTCTACAAATGTTTCAAGTTTTTAGCCCATTCTCAACCTCCTTTGTGGTCTTTTACTACCAATTCTTTTGAAATCCACATTAACCACACCACACTGCCATGATTGCATGTCAGTGTGATTTTGTTTGTGATGAGAAAACCTGAAAAAACCAACCTTGTGTGCTGTTGATCCATCGTTACACAGAAGATGACTACAACCTCCATTTTTAATAACAACCTTTTGAAAGTTCATCATCCAAAACATCAAATTTATACTCTACCATCTCTCTTATAAGAGCTCAACACCACCACTAAGAGTCTATAACCATCACCGCCACCGCTACCACTGCCACCATCATCGCCACCGCCACCACCACCGCCACCGCCACCACCACCATCACCAACACAACCACTACCACTATCACCAACACAACCACCACTACCATCACCACCAACGCCAACATCACTCACAACCACCACCAACGCCATCATCACTCACGCAGCCTCCAGCTATAAAAACTACAAGCGGTCTATCTGCCTCATCACATTTCCGTCTACACAGACACTTTTCAAACCACTCATTCGTCCGCTAATTGTCTTCCTGTGTTTTCCGCTTTGATGTCCATTCTTAATGCCTCCCGTAGGTGCCTTAACGACCGTCTTAATAAGCTGCATGCGTCTTTAATCATACCTACAACAATATAAAGAAAGCGACTTAATGGAATGAAGCTCCACACAACAGCCATACATTACGATTAGTCATTTCCACTTCTCTTGAAAGACTTCAAGTTTAAAAAAAATTCCCAAAGTTTTTAATCTTTTTTTTTGATTTTATTTATTTATTATTTTTGTAAAAAAATAAATATTTTGTTTCAGTTGAAAGTACTTACAGCTCCCAGATTCTAGTTGTGACGTTCACCTTTCGTTATCATACCTTTCCATTTCAATCAATCTTTTTATATATAGCTTTCTGCCTTCCTCGCATTATTGCGTTCTACACGCATTCATCCCCATTCATCATCATCTCACAAGTCATCTTTGTTCTTTATCTTGATGGACACTTTTGTCTTCACCATCGCTACCATATAATCACCCATATCACTACCCCTACTGCCCTATAATCACCCATATAACCACCATCACTACTAACATACAATCACTTTTATCACCATGGTTATCTTCACCATGAATATCGTCATACTTATCACCACCATCGTCATCATCATCATCTCATCCTTCTTTTATTATTTTTTTCTTTTTTTACTTTTTCTTTTTTTCTTATTATTTTTTTTCATTTTTTTCTTCTTTCTTTTTTTTAGCTTTTTCTTTTTCGTCTTTTTTTTCTTCTTCTTTTTTTCCATTTTTTGTTGTTGTTTTTATCCTTTTTCATTTTTTTTCTTCGTCTTCGTCATCTTCACCATCATCTTCTTCAGTTTACTATTCGTACTTCACTTTTTTATACCTTTTGGATAACGAAGCACATCCAATCCACGTTAATTTTCGTCGAGTTGGATAATCCCATCTGCTAATTGGATCTCTACCACTGAACAATCTTTCACCAAATCCCTTCCAACCTCCACCTCGTTTTATTTTTTCTCCAATGCTTTACGAGCCTCCTTAAATTTATTTTTAATTTGTTTCTTCATTTTCCTCCATACGTCATCGTTTGTCTTGTGTAGTTTAACTTGCTTCCTTCGCTGCAAGTCCATCCATCTTCGTAACGAGTCAAAACACCTCTGGCAATCTTCAATCAAGTCACTTTCGCGTTCCTTCAATCCCTCGAGTTAAGGCTGCACGGAGGTTAAAGGCTGTTCAATTGGAGTGTTCAGGGATTCTTTTATGGCACCAATCCTTTTAAGCCAGTCACGTCTCAATTGCGAGCCTAAAACTCCCTCAGAATCTTCAAATCACGGCCCGTTTAAGCAACAGCGGTAAAAGAGAGAAGGCCGTAATAAAGTGGCGTTTGTAGAAGACCTTGTGATGAAAAATTTGGGGAGTAGACTATGTAAACTATGTGGAGTAGACTATGTAAACTATGTGGAGTAGACTATGTAAACTATGTGGAGTAGACGATTCAAACTATGTGGAGTAGACTATGTAAACTATGTGGAGTAGACTATGTAAACTATGTGGAGTAGACTATGTGGAGTAGACTATGTGGAGTAGACTATGTGGAGTAGACTATGTGGAGTAGACTATGTGGAGTAGACTATGTGGAGTAGACTATGTGGAGTAGACTATGTGGAGTAGACTATGTGGAGTAGACTATGTGGAGTAGACTATGTGGAGTAGACTATGTGGAGTAGACTATGTGGAGTAGACTATGTGGAGTAGACTATGTGGAGTAGACTATGTGGAGTAGACTATGTGGAGTAGACTATGTGGAGTAGACTATGTGGAGTAGACTATGTGGAGTAGACTATGTGGAGTAGACTATGTGGAGTAGACTATGTGGAGTAGACTATGTGGAGTAGACTATGTGGAGTAGACTATGTGGAGTAGACTATGTGGAGTAGACTATGTGGAGTAGACTATGTGGAGTAGACTATGTGGAGTAGACTATGTGGAGTAGACTATGTGGAGTAGACTATGTGGAGTAGACTATGTGGAGTAGACTATGTGGAGTAGACTATGTGGAGTAGACTATGTGGAGTAGACTATGTGGAGTAGACTATGTGGAGTAGACTATGTGGAGTAGACTATGTGGAGTAGACTATGTGGAGTAGACTATGTGGAGAAAACTATGTAGAGTAGACTATATGCAGTAGACTATGTGGAGAAGACTATGGAGAGTAGACTATATGCAGTAGACTATGTGGAGTTGCTTTGTATGCCGGTGTCGCCTCTGCAAAGTGACAATGCAGATGTTCTCACGTGTCAGCGAGAGACAGCTTCTAATTTATTTTTCTTTGAAATATTTTCAGAAATTGAAATATTTTGAGCAGATTCGAAGGCTTCTTGACTCTTCTTGTCGTCGCTGTCATCGTCAAGTTGCGGAAATTGAATGCATATTTCCTGGTGCATAGAAATATTTTTAAGAAATTTTTTGAAAAGTTCCACAATTTACTGCTAGTGCGGGGATCAGAGATGTTTTCGCAAAGAACACAAACAAACCTTGCACTTTTGTACACCAAGACACAAGCAAGAATGAGCGACGATGGCCATAAATAATGGCAGAGTGATAGTGCTTCTGATGTGAAAGGTGTGAGTAAATCAGGCGTGGACTGATGGAAATGATTATGTTAGTGAGGGTGTGGGAATGGAAAGATGCTTAATTTTGAGTTATAATATCCACTGATGGCTCACCATTTTTGACTGGAAGGATCAAATTAAAGAGCAGTATATCATGTTTGTATTAACTAGGAGCCATCCCTAATTCCAAATTTATATTTTCCAACGCTTGTGTTTTTATAGCATTTCATTAGAGATGGCTTAAAAATATGAAATATTGCAAGATCTACTTAATTTTTAACGATTTATGTTAATTTATTAGTTATTTTTTATTAAATAATCGAAAATAGGTCGGATTTTTTAATACATTAAAAAAAAATAATTTGAATTTAATTTCTCAGTAATGCTTCTTGCAAAAGCACACGAAGTGCCAGGTGTTGATGCTTTTCGAAAAAAACTAAAATTTTGAATTGGAACTTCTCGGTATCGTAAAAAAAATCTTGTGTTTCAGCTTAACAAATCGATCTCAATATTCCGAAAAAGAAAATAACAAAACTAAAACAAAAAGACTAATAAAGAAGAAAAATAGAAAAATTAAACATGAAAATTAATGAAAGAAAATAAAACAACATATTAAGATAGAAAAACAAAGGAGTAAAATGAGGAATGGAAGTCATAGTGCAGAGGAAGACGAGGTGAATGGAGTGTGAGAAGCGGATGTGGTGGCGTGCATGAGATATGTCTTCGCCACGTTCTAGAACGATTGACGCCCTAAAAGAGGAAGTCTACCAAGGCAGTGTGTTTGTAGGAGCAATGAAAAGGCTGTTGCAGTCTCCATGGAATACTCATTGACGCAACGTAATCATCTTTCTTTGTCGATCTTGGCTCACGTGTTCACAAAAAGCAAAAATGAAGCTGCACATAAATGGTGGGGTGACTTTAATCTTCCATTCTTTCCACTCCAACTAGCGCCTCATTCGTCTAGCGTTTTATCTTGTCGCTTTTATTAAATATTAATATATACCGGCTTTGTGGGGCCTTTATTACACATATAAATCACACTTTGCCATCAACTTGCATAGCAGTAACATCTTCACTTCCCTCCTTCCTTTCATCCCGCCCTTCATTTCATCTTTCCACACCCCTTTTTTTATCATACCATCCAAGGCATTATGAGTGACCAATTAAGCTCTTTTACGTTCGTTATTTTGTCATTAATTTGGGACTTTTGGTTCTTAATGGGGGCTAGACTGGCTGATTGATTGGAATTTCAAGCAATAATTCGTATTGATATGGTGGCGTGAAAGTTGAAAGCATTATTAATAGGCCCAAAGGTTAGGGCTACATTCTCATAAAAAAAATTAATCCGAACATAAAGCTGCCTAAGTGATAGGGAAAGGCCTAGAAAATGAGGATATTGTAGAGGTAACATAGTTTACCAGCTGTTAAATACTGCGATATCTGTCTTTTATGGCCACAACATTAGGAATTGTGGTAATAAAGAAATAGTAATGTGTAATATCGACTTCGTAAGAGCGAGAGTTCTCTAAATCACGATAAACAGTGTACTTCGCCTGCCTCCCCATTTCCAATAAGGAATTATCATTTGAAATAAATCAAGTAGTAATTAACCAACTTTTGAAGCGCCAAAACGAAAACAAACTTTTGCTGTTAGCAGAAAACGAGTGACGGCTCTAGCGAGAGATAAGCGATTAAAAGGACGATAACTCAAAACAAATCGAATTCTCACCTCGTTGAGGCCATTATCAAAGCGTAAGTTATCGAACTCATAATCTCTAAAGGCACAATAAAGCCGATGATGTAATAATGGACTGATAGGAAATTGTGGGTGTTGCAAACGTCATGTATATCAGTGTTAGGTGATGATAATTCCGCCTCCTGACACATAAATCCTCTAATTTTTGGTTTATGGTGTAGCATAGGCCTAATTTACAAAGCACTCTCAATGTTAATCAAGACCCCTCATGAGCATTGGTGGATTGACAGCAGGGTGTGGTGTGGCTTACATTACCAAACTGTACCAAGCAGAGAGGCCTTGAAGCAAAATGAATTATAATGACTTGAAACTTTACAACTCAATGAGGCTGGTCTTCTTGATCAACCCTGTGTGAGGGAAATGAGTATGGTGGTAATTCCTCCGTGTGTGTGTTTGTGTGTGTGTGTGTGTGTGTGTGTATGTGTGTGTGTGTGTGTGTGTGTGTGTGTGTGTGTGTGTGTGTGTGTGTGTGTGTGTGTGTGTGTGTGTGTGTGTGTGTGTGTGTGTGTTTGTGTGTGTGTGTGTGGGGGGGGGAGGGGGCACGACGATGGTTTGCGCACGTGTATGTGTATATGTGAGTGTGTGGTGATTATTTCTACGTGGACCAGCAATGGATGTGTGTGTGTGTGTGTGTCTCCATCGAATGTCTCGGTTAGCAAGTAGTTCATCAAATTGAACATTGATTTTGAATGAACTCGAAGGCCTCGGGCTTATCTACACAGTTCAGCCTCCCACCCGTCGTAAAAACCCCACACCTCAATTAGTGTAATTTAAGACTCCGCGGAATCAGGTGAAAGATATAATCAGGTGAATAAATGAGAGCTGCATCACTTCTGTGTTTTTCAAAGTTATTTTTTCATTTATTCAGTTTTATAGTATTTTTCTACGTTCAATAAATTAATAAAAGGTTTTTTGAGTTTTTTTTTCATGAATGGATGACTATTTAAATGCTCATGGGTTCGACTGGCTTTAAAATTTTAAGAATTAATTAAGGTGATTGATGCCTTCAAATAAAAATTAAACGGCTTTGTGTCGAGTGCGAGCTTACACAAGGTGCCTGTGGTGTGTGCTTAGCATAATGTACAACCGCTCGGCGAATGACATATTTATTCTGAAGTGCCTCAAAAAAGTATAAAAAACGGCTTCTTCAAGTTTGACTATTTAAATAAATCAATGAATACATTTTAGAAGTTTGCGAACTCATGCAAGGTGGGGTAGGAAGACAAAGAGGCAGAACGAAGCCCTAAGAGTGTGTTTGCATTACAAAGGAATGAGTAAGAAGTGAGTTCATACATCTAAGGATGCTTACTGCGCACGTGAGCATGAAAGAACATAATGAAAGGAACATAAAACATGCAGATGAAAGATTCCTGAATAGGGAATAGGTATTGAATGATGGAGAGATGGAAGGATGGGTGGATAGAAGGATGAGTAGATGGGTGGATGGGTGGATGGATGGATAGGTGGATGGAAGGATGAGTAGATGGGTGGATGGGTGGATGAGTAGATGGGTGAATGAGTAGATGAGTGAATGAGTAGATGGGTGGATAGGTGGATGAGTAGATGGGTGAATGAGTAGATGAGTGAATGAGGAGATGGGTGGATAGGTGGATGGGTAGATGGGTGAATGAGTAGATGAGTGGATGAGTACATGGGTAGCTGGCTGGACGATAGGATGGGTAGTTTGGTGGATGGAAAGATGCATGCACAACTAAATAAGTGAATGAAAGAGAAAGGCAAAGATGATGGTGAGTTGAGTGATTAATGGGAAGAGGAATGAATGGATACATGAATGGGGAGACTGATGTGGGAAGAAATGGATGCACGATTGGTATTCGAAGAAATGATGGATAGAATGGCAGTTGATGAAAATAAATGATGGATGGTAGGTTGTTTGATAAAATTAAGTGATGAATGAGGGGGATAGGGAGGATGAGAGATGAATGAACAAAGCATAATTGAAGGGACGAAAGAATGGAGCGAGCAGAATCGGGTCTGCATGGATGGTGATGTTGATGGGGCCATGAATGATGGAGCGAGTGATGAAAGAGTGATGGTGCTTTGATAGCGTTTCACAGTTGATTTATGGAGGACAGATCAATTACGCACAACGTTTCCCCAAGCACCCATTTGCCTTGATCGATCGGCCGCACTGCCGTGGCTCATCAAACAACCGCTCTGTCCTTCCCCACTACCCTCCTTCCCCACTACCCCTCCTTCCCCACTACTCCTCCTTCCCCACTACCCTCCTTCCCCACTACCCTCCTTCCCCACTACCCTCCTTCCCCACTACTCCTCCTTCCCCACTACTCCTCCTTCCCCACTACTCCTCCTTCCCCACTACTCCTCCTTCCCCACTACTCCTCCTTCCCCACTACCCCTCCTTCCCCACTACTCCTCCTTCCCCACTACTCCTCCTTCCCCACTACTCCTCCTTCCCCACTACTCCTCCTTCTCCACTACCCCTCCTTCCTCACAACTCTTCCTTCACTATTCTTCCTCCACCTTCTCACCCTCTTCTCACCACCTCTCCCTTCCTCACTACTATTCCTTTCTTCTCCACACTCTCCCTTATCTTTCTTCTCTTCTTAACTCATTCTTCCACTTCTCTTCTATTTTTCTTCTTCTTCTTCACTTCCCTTACTCATTTTTCATTTTTATTTTACTTTTTTTGTTTTCAATTTGTCGTTACTATTCTTTTTTTCCAAGTTATTTCTTCTCTTTTCAACACTTTTTGTCTTTCAACTCTTTTTATTAGTTTTTTTTTCCATTTTTCAGTCTTTTTCTTCTTTATTTTTTTTGTTTTTTCATTTTTTTATTTCGAAACAATTTTTCTCACCAACTTATTTTTCCATTTTTTTGGCTTTATTTTTATACAATTTCAAAATTGATTGACAAACGAAAATAAAAATATAATAGACAAGCACGTAAAGTATTATGCTCAGGAGTGTACCTTCGTGAACCCCAAATTGGTGTTTACCATCATTAATCTTCTCATCGGGATCCATCAAACCGCACACAATAGCAATCATAAAGAGATTAGCTGAGTCAGCTTGATAAGGCATTGACCGAATCCGTTGGTAAATAATAATATGTGAAAATGATGGAGACGGGTGTGGGAGTAGTAGTCGTAGTAGCAGTAGTAGTAGTAGTAGTAGTAGTAGTAGTAGTAGTAGTAGTAGTAGTTGTTGTAGTAGTAGTAGTAGTAGTAGTAGTAGTAGTAGTAGTAGTAGTAGTAGTAGTAGTAGTAGTAGTAGTAGTAGTAGTAGTAGTAGTAGTAGTAGTAGTAGTAGTAGTAGTAGTAGTAGTAGTAGTAGTAGTAGTAGTAGTAGTAGTAGTAGTAGTAGTAGTAGTAGTAGTAGTAGTAGTAGTAGTAGTAGTAGTAGTAGTAGTAGTAGTAGTAGTAGTAGTAGTAGTAGTAGTAGTAGTAGTAGTAGTAGTAGTAGTAGTAGTAGTAGTAGTAGTAGTAGTAGTAGTAGTAGTAGTAGTAGTAGTAGTAGTAGTAGTAGTAGTAGTAGTAGTAGTAGTAGTAGTAGTAGTAGTAGTAGTAGTAGTAGTAGTAGTAGTAGTAGTAGTAGTAGTAGTAGTAGTAGTAGTAGTAGTAGTAGTAGTAGTAGTAGTAGTAGTAGTAGTAGTAGTAGTAGTAGTAGTAGTAGTAGTAGTAGTAGTAGTAGTAGTAGTAGTAGTAGTAGTAGTAGTAGTAGTAGTAGTAGTAGTAGTAGTAGTAGTAGTAGTAGTAGTAGTAGTAGTAGTAGTAGTAGTAGTAGTAGTAGTAGTAGTAGTAGTAGTAGTAGTAGTAGTAGTAGTAGTAGTAGTAGTAGTAGTAGTAGTAGTAGTAGTAGTAGTAGTAGTAGTAGTAGTAGTAGTAGTAGTAGTAGTAGTAGTAGTAGTAGTAGTAGTAGTAGTAGTAGTAGTAGTAGTAGTAGTAGTAGTAGTAGTAGTAGTAGTAGTAGTAGTAGTAGTAGTAGTAGTAGTAGTAGTAGTAGTAGTAGTAGTAGTAGTAGTAGTAGTAGTAGTAGTAGTAGTAGTAGTAGTAGTAGTAGTAGTAGTAGTAGTAGTAGTAGTAGTAGTAGTAGTAGTAGTAGTAGTAGTAGTAGTAGTAGTAGTAGTAGTAGTAGTAGTAGTAGTAGTAGTAGTAGTAGTAGCAGTAGTAATAGTAGTACTACTACTACTACTACTACTACGAGTACTAGTGGTATTGTCCAACATTCATCAAGAATGAAGTTGACACGAACGAATCAAACAACACGTGGGATGATGAATGATTCGGCAAATAAGAAACTTCATCATCCATCACAGCTGATGCATGTCTGATGGAGGCCACAGTAAGATGGCGTTATTGACTCTTCCTACCCTTCTCGACTTCTCACAACTTCTAATTCTCACAACTCCTGCTTGCCACAACTATTTCTACCTTTCACTCCCAACTCCTCTTAGCTACTGCAACCTTTCTCAAGTTTGCCACATTTCAGTTTTTTCTCTTTTTCCAACTCTTTTTCCACTCACTCCCCACCCACTCCACCTCTTCTCACTACCTCCTTTGACTTCTTTTAATTTATCCATGTTTTTCTTCCATATTAACACATTCTTTAAGGCTTTAAACTTTGTTTTTCACTGAGTCTTTTTTTTCCACAAAACTAACTATTCTTTCACATCCTTTTCACTCATTCTCACCTATGAAACTTTAACACTTTCATTGAATCTTTCTACCACTTCTACTCTTCCATTCTTTTTTCCATCACACCAACCACTCCTCTCCCATCACTATAACGCTTCTACTCCAACAATCCGGCACCTCTGCTTCAGCCAGCTCAACACTTCAACTCCAACCTTTTCACCACTTCAACTTCAACCATTTCAATGCCTCGTTTTCACTATCATAAAGACCCTCGCTATATTTATAACGTCTTCCACACCACCACCACCACATCCTTTTCAATTTTTCTCATCTCATAAATGTTGAATGTTGGATAGAAAAAGATATCACAATTAAAAATAAAAATATTGTTTTTAGGCTTAAAAAACAATTTTTGTTTTTCCATTTTTTGTATGAAACGTTACTATCCAAATATCTGCTGCTGGTACAAGACCGCAATGGTATTTTATACATAAATCAGCACAGCACCTCATGCTAATTCTGCGCCCTAGAGTCAGTTGCGGAGTTGCATGGGAACACTAAAAATTCAAACCGTGAGCGATGGCTTGTCTGAGTCATTGATCACTCCATTGTCGAATGCAACCAACTCACTCGAGCAGCAAGCCTCGCCAACTTCGAAGTCTTAGCGACGGCATTGTTACAGCGAAGGGTTCGTGTAATTAATTTGCAAATAACTCCTTGCTACATTGTACTTCAACTCCAGAGTCGTACAAGGCGCTCGCTCGAGCAAGGCGCGTTCGGCAATTATAAGCCATTCTTCTTCGGTCCTTGCTCCACTCGAGTCATTCACACACAACAAAGGATGCTCGAGCACTCAGCCACCAGGGACTCATTCATCAGCGCACATCATGTGGGGCAGCCATTCAAGCGGCCTCCAATGAGCTGCACCTCACTGCTTCATCATTATTCGCCGCTTGACGGGCCACGTCGTCTCGCACTTTAAAGTCCTTTGTGCTCTCTGCATTGCTGATCGTCCATCGTCGTCGTCGTCGTTGTTGTTGTCGTTGGTGATGCTGTGTGGTTGTTGTGAGAGGTTTTATTGTTTTGTTTTTATCATTCTTTCAGTGTTGTTGTAACCGTTTGTTTTTTTTACAATTGTTTTTTGTTATTTCGTGTTTGTAGTAGTTGTTGTTGTTGTTGCGGTAATAATGTTGATAAATCAAGTAAAACTTGCTCTTTTTTCATCTCCCGTTTTTATAACTTCAT
>OX387260.1:1788554-1790912 GCA_947562095.1 Branchellion lobata
CTTTTTTCTGGTTGAAAGGGTTATTTATTGGTAGCGATGATTTTTCAAAATACTTGTTTTACCTCTTTCAAGCACATCACGGATTGTGTGACAGTTCAGCCCAGTGGCCATAAAACTTCAGCACTTGCCAACAGGCAGATCGCGAGGTACAAATCAGCACAATTATTCAAACTGCCCCAACAACACGCACCATGCTGTATCTCCCGTCGATGCGCAGTGATGTTGCCACATTCAAAACAAGCCCTTGATTTATAGACCTCATCAAATAACTCTACCACTACGCTTACATGTCCGTGCGTATCAATACGTTTTCACACACCCACAACAGACTCGTTCACACACCCACAACAGACCTATTTACACATCCACAACAGACCTACATATACACCCAAAATAATTGTTTTCACACACATATAACAAACTTTTCCACACACCATCAATAAACCTCTCCACACCACTCAAGTTACAAACTTGAGTCACAATGAGCGTAAGTGACGTCAGGGTGCTGTATGAATTCTTCAAGTTACGACCCTACATCAACTACACCGGTTCGTAAGTGCTACGCAGAAAAATGCAAATAATTCTAATTATTTACGTTCGTGCAGAACGAGGTGAACGTACAGTGTACTCCATAATGTTCCTTCTGGCTGCAATGAACAGGCACGAACGGAAGAGGATTAGGATGTTTGTAACCTTTTGTTCGTGCCCACACCGCAATAATATCTTAATAGATAGATTATGTCGGCTGCAGAATCATTATTTATTATTATTATTATTATTATTATTATTATTATTATTATTATTATTATTATTATTATTATTATTATTATTATTATTATTATTATTATTATTATTATTATTATTATTATTATTATTATTATTATTATTATTATTATTATTATTATTATTATTATTATTATTATTATTATTATTATTATTATTATTATTATTATTATTGTTATTATTATTATTATTATTATTATTATTATTATTATTATTATTATTATTTATATTATTATTATTATTATTATTATTATTATTATTATTATTATTATTATTATTATTATTATTATTATTATTATTATTATTATTATTATTATTATTATTATTATTATTATTATTATTATTGTTGTTGTTGTTGTTGTTTTTGTTGTTGTTGTATTGTTGTTAGTATTTTTTAACCATTTCAAAACGGTTAATATGAAGCAATGGAGTTATTTTTTTAAGCAAAAATAGAAAAAAATAATCTTCAAAACTCACTAACAATGTTTGAAAGTGATTTTAAAACACATTTTCTTGTTTTCGGTAATTGTTCATAAATTTGTAATTGCGTCGAGAAACTTAACACCACGAATTCCCGAGCAAGCGAATGATTCAATGGAAGAGCGAGAGTATAAAGATAACACATACAAGATAAAGATGATGCAGCACATAACCCACATAACCACGCTAACTACGCCACTAAATTGCAATCAATACGGCCATACCATTGACTATCAATGAAGCATTCCATTAGTTTGCTTATCATGTTCTTGAAGGGATAAATTATGAAGCGCATAATTCAAAGGTCTCTAGCCTTCAGCCTTCTTAAACATACATTCGAATATACTTTATTACGGCCGTTAGAGGCATGCCTATTAATATTATTTATACTGGGGAATAATGCCAGGGCACAACCAACGGAGTCGCAACTACAGGGGTAATCTCTTGAAGGACGGAGCTCATAAAGGTGATGGATGGGTGGATGGAGAGGTCAGAAAGAATGACTCGGTGGTGGATGGATGGATGGATGGATGGATGGATGGATGAATGACTGATGGGTAGATAGATGGATGGATGAATGATGGATGGATAGCTGGATGGATGGATGGATGGATGGATGGATGGATGGATGGATAGATGTATGGATGGATGAATGACTGATGGGTAGATGGATGGATGGATGAATGATGGATGGGTAGATGGATGGATGGATGGATGGATAGATAAATGGGTAGATGAGTAGGCTGATGGATGGATTGCTTGCAGCATGAATAGAATGGAAAAGTGAAAGGTTGCTGAATAGATGAGTGGATTTATGGATAGATTGATGAATAGATTGATGGACAGGTGGATGGATGGGTAGACGGATGGATAATTGAATGGATGGATGACGGTTGATAGATGGTAAAGAACAAAAGATGATGAATGGATGGGTTTTATGATGAATTGAAAGGCTAATGGGTTAAAAAAAATAACTGAAATAATGAATGTGTTGATTGAGGATGAATGAAAGAAGGAATAACGAGTGAATGCTTTATGGGAAAACAAATGGGATGATTTAGTTGTTGGTTGACTGAGAAAATAACGGTTGTTGGA
>OX387260.1:1791112-1798612 GCA_947562095.1 Branchellion lobata
TTGTTGTTGTTGTTGTTTACGTTATGTCGTCATCTCAGTGGTTTTTTCATTATCTTTTTTTAATGTTTTTTTTATTAGAATTGTTGTTTTTGTTGTTTTTTAAATGATGTTATCTCTGTTTTATCTTTGTTTCTTATGTATGAGCGCATACACCACGCCTCAATGCTTTAAATACACCACACCACCAAACTGCTTCGAAGCATTTCCCAGTTGAACTCTTCCGAACTCTTTTTAATAATTTTCAATAAATTTTATATTTATTTGAACTTTATTTTTTCAAAATTTTCAAAATTTAAACAAAGTTTTTATTGAGTTTCTGTGTCCATGAGTTTTCAAAAGTCAATTGTATTGTTTTAGTGAATCGTTTTGTATTGTTTTGTGTTGTATCTTGTTGTTCTGTCTTGGTTTGTATGCATTCGAAAGACAACAAGTTAGAGAACGAAGATGGAGAAAGAAGCAGGAAGGAGGAAGATGTGGGTTGTTGAGAGTATTCTGGAAAACACGAGAGGATTTGAAAGTTTCTGGTACCGAAGAATAAATATTCAAGTGTTCTTGCAAAATATTCGAAAAATTCGGAAGACTATTTGGAAATGTCGGAAGACTATTTGGAAATGTCGGAAGACTATTTGGAAATGTCGGAAGACTATTTGGAAATGTCGGAAGACTATTTGGAAATGTCGGAAGACTATTTGGAAATGTCGGAAGACTATTTGGAAATGTCGGAAGACTATTTGGAAATGTCGGAAGACTATTTAAAACTTCGAGGAAATTCTAGAAGCTAGAGAATGTAAATGAGATGAGAGCGTTGAAATTTATGTATGAAGTGGGGTAGAGTGGGGGGGAGTGGGGTGGAGTGGGGTGGAGTGGGGTGGAGTGGGGGGGATGGGGGGGAGTGGGGTGGAGTGGGGTGGAGTGGGGTGGAGTGGGGTGGAGTGGGGTGGAGTGGGGTGGAGTGGGGTGGAGTGGGGTGGAGTGGGGTGGAGTGGGGTGGAATGGGGGGGAGTGGGGTGGAGTGGGGTGGAATGGGGGGGAGTGGGGTGGAGTGGGGTGGAGTGGGGTGGAGTGGGGTGGAGTGGGATGGAATGGGGGGGAGTGGGGTGGAGTGGGGTGGAGTGGGGTGGAGTGGGGTGGAGTGGGGTGGAGTGGGGTGGAGTGGGGTGGAGTGGGGTGGAGTGGGGTGGAGTGGGGTGGAGTGGGATGGAATGGGGGGGAGTGGGGTGGAGTTGGGTGGAGTGGGATGGAATGGGGGGGAGTGGGGTGGAGTGGGGTGGAATGAGGGGGAGTGGGGTGGAGTGGGGTGGAGTGGGGTGGAGTGGGGTGGAGTGGGATGGAATGGGGGGGAGTGGGGTGGAGTGGGATGGAATGGGGGGGAGTGGGGTGGAGTGGGGTGGAGTGGGGTGGAGTGGGGTGGAGTGGGATGGAATGGGGTGGAGTTGGGTGGAGTGGGATGGAATGGGGGGGAGTGGGGTGGAGTGGGGTGGAATGAGGGGGAGTGGGGTGGAGTGGGGTGGAATGGGGGGGAATGGGGTGGAATGGGGGGGAGTGGGGTGGAGTGGGGTGGAATGGGGGAAAGTGGGGTGGAGTGGGGTAGAATGGGGGGGAGTGGGGTAGAGTGGGGTGTAGACGAAAGAGGGAATGGATGGGTGGGTTTGAAGGAGGGTTGGCAGAGAGAAAGGGATGAGTGGTGAGGTTTGGGAGGGGGAGAAAGGGAGTGGGTTTGAGAGGGGGGTAGTTGGCAGAGGAGGGGATGGGTGGGTGGGTTTGGGGGAGTTAATGGAAGGAAAAATAGGTGGGTGGGTTGAAAGGGGAGAAGGGGTGGGTCGAATACAATATAAACAGAAACAATACAATTGAATACAATACAATGGAATACAATAATTAAATAAACAATAAAATCCCTCAGAAAACAATGAAAGAACACGAAAATACAAAACGAGAAAACAATACTAAACAATACAATGAAATACAATGAAATACAATGAAAGACAATAAAATACAATAAAAGACAAAAAAATACAATGAAATACAAAAAAATACAATAAAATACAATAAAATACAATAAAATACAATAAAATACAATAAAATACAATAAAATACAATAAAATACAATAAAATACAATAAAATACAATAAAATACAATAAAATACAATAAAATACAATAAAATACAATAAAATACAATAAAATACAATAAAATACAATAAAATACAATAAAATACAATAAAATACAATAAAATACAATAAAATACAATAAAATACAATAAAATACAATAAAATACAATAAAAGACAATAAAATACAATAAAATACAATAAAATACAATAAAATACAAAAAAGCAATACAAAAAGAATACAATAGAAGGTCGTCAGAGTAGCGTGAGGGAACATTAGTGAGAATGATAGAGGCAGAAAGCCATAAATCTGGGAGAGGAAGTGAATAGGAAGAGATGATGGATGGTGGAGAAGGATGGAAGATGATGGATGGAGGGAAAAAGATGGATGAGAGATGGATAGATGATGATAGATGGATGGCTGGAAGGAGGATAAATGATGATGGATGGGGGAGAATGGATGATGATGGATGGATGGAGGAGGATTGATGAGGATTGATGGATGGGGAAGGATGAAGGAAGGATGGAGGATGATGGATGAATGGGGAAGGATGGATGATGATGGATGGATGAGAAAGAAGTGAATGGATGGATGGAAAAAAAAAAAGAAAAAAAGATGGATGAAAATGGATGGAAGAAAATAATGGAAAGATGAGTGAGAGAAGAGAATGATGGATGGAGGGTGGGTGATGAATGGTGAAACGAAGAAAGAGAAATGATGCAGGATGGATGAATTATTGATAAATGTTAAGGGCGTATGTGAAGAGGAGAAAAATGGATGGATGGAAAAATGAGGATTAGGATGGATGGATGGATGAGTGGATGGAAAAAGAGGAAAAGGATGGATGGATGGATGAGTAGATGGAAAAAGAGGAGTAGGATGGATGGATGGATGGAACAAAAGAATAAGATGGATGAATGGATGGATGGAAAAAAAGAATAGGATGGATGGATGGATAGAAAAGAAGGAGTAGGATGGATGGATGGATGGAAAAGGAGGAGTAGGATGGATGGATGAATGGATGGAAAAAGAGGAGTAGGATGGATAGATGGATGGATGAGATGAAAATGGATGGATGGATGGATGAGATGAAAATGGATGGATGGATGAGATAAAAATGGATGGATGGATAGATGGATGGATGAGATGAAAATGGATGGATAGATGGATGAGATGAAAATAGAGGGATGGATGGATGGATGAGATGAAAATGGATGGATGGATGTATGAGATGAAAATGGATGGATGGATGGATGGATGGATGGATGGATGGATAGATGGATAGATGGATAGATGGATGAGATGAGATGAAATTGCATGGATGGATGGATGGATGGATGGATGGATGGATAGATGAGATGAAAATGGATGGATGGATGGATGGATGGATGGATAGATGGATGGATGGATGGATGGATGAGATGAGATGAAATTGGATGGATGGATGGATGGATAGATGGATGGATGGATGGATGGATGAGATGAGATGAAATTGGATGGATGGATGGATGGATAGATGAGATGAAAGTGGATGGATGGATGGATGGATAGATGAGATGAAAGTGGATGGATGGATGGATGGATGGATGGATGGATGGATGGATGGCTGGATGGATGGATGAGATGAAAGTGGATGGACGGAACTGAGGGGGAAAATAGAAACGAAATAATAAAAGGAAGGAAGAGGATGAAAGAGAGGATGAAGGAGAGGATGAAGGAGAGGATGAAGGAGAGGATGAAAGAGAGGATGAAGGAGAGGATGAAGGAGAGGATGAAGGAGAGGATGAAAGAGAGGATGAAGGAGAGGATGAAGGAGAGGATGAAGGAGAGGATGAAGGAGAGGATGGAGGAGAGGATGAAGGAGAGGATGAAGGAGAGGATGAAGGAGAGGATGAAGGAGAGGATGAAGGAGAGGAGGAAGGAGAGGATGAAGGAAAGGATGAAGAAGAGGATGAAGGAGAGGATGAAGGAGAGGATGAAGGAGAGGATGAAGGAGAGGATGAAGGAGAGGAGGAAGGAGAGGATGAAGGAGAGGATGAAGGAGAGGATGAAGGAGAGGATGAAGGAGAGGATGAAGGAGAGGATGAAGGAGAGGATGAAGGAGACGATGAAGGAGAGGATGAAGGAGACGATGAAGGAGAGGATGAAGGAGAGGATGAAGGAGAGGATGAAGGAGAGGATGAAGGAGAGGAGGAAGGAGAGGATGAAGGAGAGGATGAAGGAGAGGATGAAGGAGAGGATGAAGGAGAGGATGAAGGAGAGGAGGAAGGAGAGGATGAAGGAGAGGATGAAGGAGAGGATGAAGGAGAGGATGAAGGAGAGGATGAAGGAGAGGATGAAGGAGAGGATGAAGGAGAGGAGGAAGGAGAGGATGAAAGAGAGGATGAAGGAGAGGATGAAGGAGAGGATGAAGGAGAGGATGAAGGAGAGGATGAAGGAGAGGATGAAGGAGAGGATGAAGGAGAGGATGAAGGAGAGGAGGAAGGAAAGGATGAAGGAGAGGATGAAGGAGAGGATGAAGGAGAGGATAAAGGAGAGGAGGAAGGAGAGGATGAAGGAGAGGATGAAGGAGAGGATGAAGGAGAGGATGAAGGAGAGGATGAAGGAGAGGACGAAGGAGAGGAGGAAGGAGAGGATGAAGGAAAGGAGGAAGAAGAGGAGGAAGGAGAGGATGAAGGAGAGGATGAAGGAGAGGATGAAGGAGAGGAGGAAGGAGAGGATGAAGGAGAGGATGAAGGAGAGGATGAAGGAGAGGATGAAGGAGAGGACGAAGGAGAGGAGGAAGGAGAGGATGAAGGAAAGGAGGAAGAAGAGGAGGAAGGAGAGGATGAAGGAGAGGAGGAAAATCATTCGTTGTTCGAAAGAGTTGGACTATTCTACCATTAACAACATCATAATACAATTATTATTATTATTGTTATTTTTGTTATTATTATTATTATTGTTATTACTGTTATTATTGTTTTTATTGTTTTTATTGTAATTATTGTTATTATTGTTATTATTGTTTTTGTGGTTGTTTTGTGGTTGTTTTGTGGTTAGTTGTTTGTGGTTGTTTTGTGGTTGTTTTGTGGTTGTTTTGTGGTTGTTGTGTGGTTGTTTTGTGGTTGTTGTGTGGTTGTTTTGTGGTTGTTGTGTGGTTGTTTTGTGGTTGTTGTGTGGTTGTTTTGTGGTTGTTGTGTGGTTGTTTTGTGGTTGTTGTGTGGTTGTTTTGTGGTTGTTGTGTGGTTGTTTTGTGGTTAGTTGTTTTGTGGTTGTTTTGTGGTTGTTGTGTGGTTGTTTTGTGGTTGTTGTGTGGTTGTTTTGTGGTTGTTGTGTGGTTGTTGTGTGGTTGTTGTGTGGTTGTTGTGTGGTTGTTTTGTGGTTGTTTGTTTTGTGGTTGTTTGTTTTGTGGTTGTTTTGTGGTTGTTGTGTGGTTGTTGTGTGGTTGTTGTGTGGTTGTTTTGTGGTTGTTTGTTTTGTGGTTGTTTTGTGGTTGTTTTGTGGTTTTTTAACTGATTTCATTGTTGTTATAGTTTTTATTAATATTATCACTGTTTTTATTATTATTATTAATATTATTATTCTTTATATTGTTTTTATTACTACTTTTGTATTTATTGTTGTTTTTGTTCACCTGTGTTGTTTGCAAATCATTCCTGTTGCAATAATTCTGATGCTTTCAGTGATGTCTCCTCTTTACTCATTTTATTTCTCTTCTTTTTATTCTTATTATTCTTTATTTGTTCTTGTTATAATTATAAGAATGTTTTAATACTCAAAGAAAAAAAAACTAGTTATTATTATTATATTTTTAAACTTATTTTTGACATTGTTATTGAGCATTTGAACATTTGAGGTCCCATTCTCCATCGAGGCTTCCACAACGCCCATCATTTCACTTTTAATACTGTTATTATTATTATTATTATTTTTATTTTTACTGTTATTTTTATTATTATTATTATTATTATTATTATTATTATTATTATTATTATTATTATTATTATTATTATTATTATTATTATTATTAATATTATTATTATTATTATTGTTATTATTATTATTATTATTATTATTATTATTATTATTATTATTATTATTATTATTATTATTATTATTATTATTATTATTATTATTATTATTATTATTATTATTATTATTATTATTATTATTATTATTATTATTATTATTATTATTATTATTATTATTTTTTTTTTTACTGTTATTTTTATTATTATTATTATTATTATTATTATTATTATTATTATTATTATTATTATTATTATTATTATTATTATTATTATTATTATTATTATTATTATTATTATTATTATTATTATTATTATTATTATTATTATTATTATTATTATTATTATTATTATTATTAATATTATTATTATTATTATTGTTATTATTATTATTATTATTATTATTATTATTATTATTATTATTATTATTATTATTATTATTATTATTATTATTATTATTATTATTATTATTATTATTATTATTATTATTATTATTATTATTATTATTATTATTATTATTATTATTATTATTATTATTATTATTATTATTATTATTATTATTATTATTATTATTATTATTATTATTATTATTATTATTATCATTATTATTATTATTATTATTATTATGATTATTATGATTATGATGATGATGATTATTATTATTATTATTATTATTATTATTATTATTATTATTATTATTATTATTATTATTATTATTATTATTATTATTATTATTATTATTATTATTATTATTATTATTATCATTATTATTATTATTATTATTATTATTATTATTATTATTATTATTATTATTATTATTGTTATTATTATTATTATTACTATTATTATTATTATTATTATTATTATGATTATTATTATTATTGTTATTATTATTATTATTACTATTATTATTATTATTATTAACATTTTTATTCTTCTTATTTTTTTGTTTCCGTTCTTTGGTTATTTTTCTCATCCTCTTCCTAATCCTATCTTCCTCCTCCTAATCCTATCTTCCTCCTCCTAATCCTATCTTCCTCCTCCTAATCCTATCTTCCTCCTCCTAATCCTATCTTCCTCCTCCTAATCCTATCTTCCTCCTCCTAATCCTATCTTCCTCCTCCTAATCCTATCTTCCTCCTCCTAATCCTATCTTCCTCCTCCTAATCCTATCTTCCTCCTCCTAATCCTATCTTCCTCCTCCTAATCCTATCTTCCTCCTCCTAATCCTATCTTCCTCCTCCTAATCCTATCTTCCTCCTCCTAATCCTATCTTCCTCCTCCTAATCCTATCTTCCTCCTCCTAATCCTATCTTCCTCCTCCTAATCCTATCTTCCTCCTCCTAATCCTATCTTCCTCCTCCTAATCCTATCTTCCTCC
>OX387260.1:1801112-1806112 GCA_947562095.1 Branchellion lobata
GTGTTTGTGTGTGTGTGTGTGTGTGTGTGTGTTTTAATATAAAAAACATAAACAACACAGTCTCCATCATCGCCAGCATTATTATTCCATAAATAGCTTATTCATTTTTTTCCAAATAAGTTTTATGACATCTCAGCCACACCTTGTGGCTCTATTGCAGGAAGACTCTTAGGTAAAATGGAAGAGTTAGATAGCGAGTGGGCAAGTGTTGGGTGGACAGGGGAGGGGGAAGGGGGATGAAGATAAGTTGGTGGGGTTGGTGGGGCAAAAGGGTTTCATTGGTAGAAAGTTCATTAAATTATTCCCATCTCAACCATAATGTCCTACTCATCTATTACACTAATCCCATTCTAATCATTCTAACCATCCCATCCATCCATCCATTGATTTCATCCATCCATCCATCCATCCATTGATTTCATCCATCCATCCATCCATCCGTTGATTTCCTATTTGTTTTATAACCCTATTTATTTTCCATCAAAAATGTTTGCTTTAGACCGTCTTTATTCGAGACGGTGTAAGCGTAAGTTTATTTTTTTAAATTTGTTTATCGGATAATTTTTTTGCTACACCAAGGTTAGTAGCATTTTTTTATTTACGGGTTTTCAATTGTTTGACTGGTAGATTTATTTTTTTACAACAATCCCAATGTGATCTTGCCTCTGGAAACCCGATTAGCGATAAATCGTCTTGGAATCGGCAGAAATCAGAAGAAATGGCACTACCGAGGAAAAAGAGCAGGTAGGAAGGTCAAGGAAAGGTGCGCCAGACACAATAAAGACCGCCATGAACTGATTCCACTTGTCTCAAGACGCCACCAGGCCCAGAAGACTGGATCTCCAGTTTTAATTGGGTTTCAATAAAGTGGAAGATGTGGTAGAATTAATTCAGAACTATAAAATGGATGTGATGTTTATGGCAGAAACATGGCATGACCCGGAGTCAATCAGCATTAGTAAGCTGCAGAGCCGGGGTCTTGTGGTCTTCGAGAAAGCAAGGCCAAGACTTCCCGAGTCAGTGAACACTTTGCTCACCAACCATAGAGGAGTGGCAGTGGCTTTCAACTCCATGTTCCGAAGAATGCTATTAAAATTAACTTCAACTGCCAGTTTTGAACATCTGTGTGTGAGAAGAAGCTCAAGCTCCAAGTCAGTCATCGGATTGGTTGTTTATCGCACAGATGCTGCTTCTTCATTGTTTTACAAAGAATTTGAAAACACCTTGGGCATTCTGGCCACATACAATGAAGAGGTTTTGATTCTGGGTGATTTCAATTTTCACTTGGAGCAGCCTGACAACACAGATGCACAAACATTTCTCAACATTTTAAGGTCCCATGGTTTTGATTCGTCCACAAACCAACCCACCCATAACCAAGGAGAATGGCTTGATGTGATAGCATCCAGAAAGAGTGTCAACATCAACTATATTGATAGTGGCATTTCTGATCACAAGCTGCTTTTGTGCAGTTGTGAGATGCTCAAACCACCTCCCATCTATCGACAGCTCCAACTTAGACACGGGAATTTTTTGGACACTGAAAAGTTTATTTCAGAACTAAAGCTGTCTCCGCTTTCAGCTGCCACAATTCTTGATGTGGACTCAGCTTCTGACCTTTATAATTCCATTCTGTCAGGAATCCTTGACAAGATGATTCCCTTTAAGACAGTCAGAATACATGAAAGACCTTCTGATCCATGGTTTGATCGGGAGTGTCGTACTTCAAAAGGTCTGAAAAGGAGTTTAGAAAGGATCTACATGAGGACCAAGAGTGAGAATGATTTTGCCGCATGGATGGGTCAGAAGAAACTCTACAAAAGACTGTGTAGACACAAGCGTAGAGATTACTGGAATAATAAACTCAGTGATCCAAAAAACAAAACGGCTAACATTTGGAGCCACATTAATAGTGTCTTTGGTCGAGGAAAGAGATCTTCTGTTGACGGAATTCAGCCTGTTGAATTCCAATCTTTTCTGTTGAAGAAAGTTGAGTCAGCGAGGAACTCAATCCGAGCCAGAGAAAAACCTATTTATCTAGCTTATCCACAAGAAGGCGGTCTCAGTAGGCTCCAGGATGTGGATGAGGATGAGCTTCTCAAGGCTATTCAGAGGCTTCCCAATAAACAGTTTGCGTCTGATCCAATACCCACTTGGCTTTTGAAAAAGATTTCAGGAATGATTTTACCTTTTGTAAAAAGTATGGTCAATCAGTCTTTTCTGAGGGAAATGTCCCAAAGTCTTGGAAATCGGCTTAGATTACACCACTGTCAAAAAAGCCTAGTCTTGACCACAACATTGCTTCATCCTACAGACCCATCTCTAATCTGCCTGTTTTGTCCAAGCTCTCAGAAAGGCTTGTTCTCAACAGAGTCATGAGCTATTTAAATAATTCAAATCTTCTCCCCACCCACCAATCAGCTTACCGTCGTCATCATTCCACTGAAACGGCTGTCACAAAAGTGTATTCAGACATTCTTGGTGCAGCCGATGATGGTAAGTTCTCCTCCTCCATACTGTTAGACTTGTCAGCTGCCTTTGACTAAGTTGATCACAGTATTTTGTTAAAACGGCTAGAAAGCACACATGGTTTTGATGGTCTCACACTGGAATGGTTCAAGAACTACTTGAGTGACAGATCCTTCAATATACGTTGCAGTGGGACAAAATCGGATTTTGTTGAATCTTCAGTGGGTGTCCCACAAGGATCTGTTCTTGGACCATTGTTGTTTTCTCTATACACTGGAGACCTTGAAAGAATAGTTTTGAAATACAAGCTGGGATTTCATCAATATGCCGATGACACTCAAATATATGACCACTGCAATAATGAAGGCACAGAAGAATTGCAGATGAGAGTGTCTGAGTGTGTAGATAAAATCGCATCTTGGATGGGAGCCAATTGTCTCAAGCTAAACAGTGAGAAGACTGAGGTGATCTGGTTCTCTTTGCGTCGGAATCTGAAAAGTATTCCGAGCTATTCTGTCCGTGTATTAGAAAGCAACATCTTTCCATCAAAATCTGTAAGGAACTTGGGAATATCCATGGATAGAGACCTCACGATGTCAACGCAGATATCAAAAACAATACAGTCATGTTTTACCTGTCTGCGTCAAATAAGATCCATCAAGGGATGTTTGACAATGGACTCCTTGAAGACACTTGCATCGGCCTTAGTTTCAAGTCGTATTGACTATGGCAACATGGCTTTAGTCAGCTTACCTAAGGTAGCAACGCAGAGTATTCAATCCATAATCAATACAACAGCCAGGCTCATTACAGGAGTAAGAAAATATGATCACATTACCCCTGTACTCAAGGAGCTTCATTGGCTGAAAATTGATGAAAGGATCGAATATGAAGTTGCTCTGCAGATGTATAAGTGCTTGTCCAACGAGGGTTCTGCCTATCTGACACGTGACCTAGTTCTAGTTGCTAATCTGCCGGAAAACCAAAGATTGAGATCAGCTAAGTCAAAGGACGTTGTCCCCAACAAGCACAAGCTAAAATCATTAGGATTAAGAAGGTTCAGCGTCAGCGGACCTAAGTTGTGGAACAACCTGCCTAACAGCTTAAAATCTTCAAATTCAACAAAATCATTTTGTAGATCTCTGAAGATTTACCTGTTCAATAAATCATTCTCTCCATCATAATAATAATACTGGTCTTTTTTAGAAAAAATTTATTTTTATTTTCATTTATTTACTTCTTTTATTTTATTTTTAATTTTTCACAATAGTTTTAATAATGAGACGTTTTGAGTGGCCTCGAAACTCAACGGGGTTAATGCCACTATAATAATATTCGTTTTGAATTGTATTGTATGATGATACTATAATATATATTATAAATATTCGTGTTTGTATTGTATTGTATGATGACACTAGAATATATTATATATATATTCGTGTTTGTATCGTATTGTATTGTATGATGATACTATAGTATATATTATATATGTTCGTGTATGTATTGTATTGTATTGTATGATGATACTATAATATATATTATATATACTCTTGTTTGTATTATATTGTATTGTATGATGATACTATAGTATATATTATATATATTCGTGTTTGTATTGTATTGTATGATGATACTATAATATATATTATATAAATTCGTGTTTGTGTTGTATTGTATGATGATACTATAGTATATATTCTATATATTCGTGTTTGTATTGTATTGTATGATGATACTATAATATATATTATATATATTCGTGTTTGTATTGTATTGTATGATGATACTATAATACATATTATATAAATTCGTGTTTGTGTTGTATTGTATGATGATACTATAGTATATATTCTATATATTCGTGTTTGTATTGTATTGTATGATGATACTATAATATATATTATATATATTCGTGCTTGTATTGTATTGTATGATAATACTATAATTTATATTATATATATTCGTGTTTGTATTGTATTGTATGATGATACTATAATATATATTATATATATTCGTGTTTGTATTGTATTGCATGATGATACTATAATATATATTATATGTATGTCATCACTTTTATTATTTTTAAATAATTAATAATATAAATAATCTAATAACTTTTTTTATTTAAAATCAAGCGCCTCAAAAACACCTACATTGTCATTCCGGTGGTTTCTAGGCTACATTGTCAACCTTCACACTCCAATCAACACGACAATAAGAAGAGAAATTGGAAAAAAGTGAAAGAATTGAAAAAACTAATAATAATAATAATAATAATAATAATAATAAAAATAAAAAATAATAATAATAATTTAAATAAAGAAAAAAAAAAAAATAAATAAATAAAAATAATAATAATAATGATAAATAATAATAATAAGAATAAAAATAATAATAATAATAATAATAATAATAATATAAACAATAATAATAATAATAAAAATAATAATAATAATAATAATAATAAAAGTAACAATAATAATAAGAATAATAATAATAACAATAATAATAATTGTAATAATAAAAATAAT
>OX387260.1:1821112-1831967 GCA_947562095.1 Branchellion lobata
AAAAGTGAAAAAAAAACTTGTGTAAAAAAATATTTTGGGAAACAAAATTGAAGAGGTTTTAAAAAAAACAAAATTCTGTGAGTGATAAGCTGGAATTTTGAAAAAAAAGAAAAGAAATCAGAATGGAAGTAACAACGGAGGTGTTGAAAGGTAGAAAAAACTCCGAAGGTTGTGATGAGTCCCTTTAGAAAAACCTGCAAAACCTGAAATTTTTAACTTGGAATTATCATCATAAAACTCAAAATCAGTGAACAGAGCGATTGAAAAAAAAACCTTAGGGTCATAAAAATGTTTAGCTAGTTTTGCTGAAAAATTGAAAAAATTTTGTAAAAAAATGAAGCAGAAACTTGGAAAAAAATTAGTGAAGAAGATTTTTTAATTTAAAAAAAATGAAAAATGAAAAAAAAAACACGCACCAACTCACAAAACGGTGTCAGTTTCGCAAGTGTCGTAGAAAGAACCAAATGAAGGCGTCAAGTTGACCTAAAATAATTTGACATGACCCAGAAACAAATCAAAGATGAATTTTTCAAAAGCTGTGACGTGACATAGCTAAAAACCTTGAGTTGACCTAGTTAACGGCTTTGACATGACATAATTAACGGCCCTGACATATCATCTCGTGACGGCATCATGAGAAAGAGTTGGACTTTTTTGTTCTTTGCCTTTGTGCTCTTGTCTTTCGTCAACACGCAACAGGCTAACAAAAACAAAAACAACAACAACAACAATAAAAACAACAACAACAATAAAAACAACAAAAACAACATCAACAACCGAAATGACCATCACTTTAATCTCAAAAACAACAATAACAACAACACTGACAATAACATCAATGAGGCCAACAGCAACAACACCAACAACAACACTGACAACAAAAACAACAACAACACCAACAATGATATCTGGAAATTCACCAAAGAAAATGAATTTCGAAAAAAAGGAGAGATGGGCGATAAAAAAAAGGAAAAAGGTGGAAGAGGTCATGGCGAGAGGTGGGAGGTTGAAAAGAAGAGGAAGAAGGAGAAGATGGAAAGAAGAATGAAAAAAATAAGAAGGAGGAATGAAAGTACGTTAAGGAGGAAAACTAGGAGAAGAACGGAGGTGAGAATGAAGAGGAAAAAGAGGAAGATGAAGAGGAAGAAGATGAAGATGAAGAGGAAGAAGATGAAGAGGAAGAGGAAGAGGATGAAGAGGAAGAGGAAGAAGAGAAGTGCAGAAATGAACTTTAATTCAAAAGTGAGTTTAAAACTAAAAGATGTAAGAAATGTTTGGAATGAACGTTTAAAAGGGGATTCAAGGAATGTTTTAAAAGTAAACTCCACTTTTGAAACCAAAAGTGTTCCTAATCCCTCAATTCAGCTGTCGGCCAGCTTCTTCCCTGAACAAGCTACCACTACTACTACTACTACTACTACTACTATTACTACTACTACTACTACTACTACTACTACTACTACTACTACTACTACTACTACTACTACTACTACTACTACTACTACTACTACTATTACTACTACTACTACTACTACTACTACTACTACTACTACTACTACTACTACTACTACTACTACTACTACTACTACTACTACTACTACTACTACTACGACTACTACTACTACTACTACTACTACTACTACTATTACTACTACTACTACTACTACTACTACTACTACTACTACTACTACTACTACTACTACTACTACTACTACTACTACTACTACTACTATTACTACTACTACTACTACTACTACTACTACTACTACTACTACTACTACTACTACTACTACTACTACTACTACTACTACTACTACTACTACTACTACTACTACTACTACTACTACTACTACTACTACTACTACTACTACTACTACTACTACTACTACTACTACTACTACTACTACTACTACTACTACTACTACTACTACTACTACTACTACTACTACTACTACTACTACTACTACTACTACTACTACTACTACTACTACTACTACTACTACTACTACTACTACTACTACTACTACTACTACTACTACTACTACTACTACTACTACTACTACTACTACTACTACTACTACTACTACTACTACTACTACTACTACTACTACTACTACTACTACTACTACTACTACTACTACTACTACTACTACTACTACTACTACTACTACTACTACTACTACTACTACTACTACTACTACTACTACTACTACTACTACTACTACTACTACTACTACTTTTACTACTACTACTACTACTACTACTACTACTACTACTCCTACTACTACTACTACTACTACTACTACTACTACTACTACTACTACTACTACTACTACTTCTACTACTACTTCTACTACTACTACTACTACTACTACAGTAGACATAATTTCTTGCTTGAAAAACTCTAATCCTGATATGACAGCCATAAACGAAAGTGCTAAAGGGACCACAAAAACACACAAAAACACATCCACAAATATAAACACACGCACAAAAACAAAGCCAAACACACAAACAAACACATTCAGAACCATATCCGCATATTTACGTTCACCCTTAACCGTACAGTCAAACACACACACAAGCACAAAGACAACCACAAACAAGTACATAATTACACAGAAAAACACACACACAAGCACACAAACAAGCAGACATGAAAACATATATGAACGCACACACACAATTACACACACAAACGCACACGCAAGCACACACACTACCACAACAAACTTTAAATCATACTCAGGCGGTCCTATAATCCCACACAAGACCCCACCCACAACCCTAGCCAGAAAAACAGCCACAAACACACACGCAAATACACACACACACCTGAACACACACACACAAACAAACACAAACACACAAACAAACACAACCACACACATGAACACATACACACAGACAAACACAAACACACACGCTAACATATACAAAAAAGTGGTGGCGAACCCAAACACAGCCAAAAACCAACTTTTAAGAATACTCATTAACAATCACACATTTTCACACAAAGCCACACAGGCAAACACACAGACACCCACACAGCTAATCACACAGACAACCACACATACACACATACATACACCCACACAGACAATCACACAGACAAGAAAACATAATGAATCAATCATAGTCCCCAACAAAAGCACACAAACAACTCTCTACACCATTTTACTCAAAAACATGCCTACGAACGCACATATTGACACCACTACAACTCCGCACACAACCACACAGCCAACCCCACATCCAACCCCACATCCAACCCCACATCCAACCCCACATCCAACCCCACATCCAACCCCACACACAAGCACACATCCAACCCCACACACAAGCACACATCCAACCCCACATCCAACCCCACATCCAACCCCACATCCAACCTCACAGCCAACCCCACATCCAACCCCACATCCAACCCCACATCCAACCACACATCCAACCCCACATCCAACCACACATCCAACCCCACATCCAACCTCACAGCCAACCCCACATCCAACCCCACATCCAACCACACATCCAACCCCACATCCAACCACACATCCAACCCCACATCCAACCACACATCCAACCCCACATCCAACTTCACATCCAACCCCACATCCAACCCCACATCCAAACACACATCCAACCCCACATCCAACCCCACATCCAACCCCACATCCAACCACACATCCAACCCCACATCCAACCCCACATCCAACCCCACATCCAACCCCACATCCAACCACACATCCAACCCCACATCCAACCCCACATCCAACCACACATCCAAACCTACATCCAACAACACACAAAAGAACACACACAAACAAACACGCAAGCACATACATAGCACCTTACACAAGCACACATCCAAACACATACACAAGCACACATCCAAACACATACACAAGCACACATCCAACCACACATACAAGCACTCATCCAACCACACACACAAACACACATCCAACCACACATACAAGCACATATCCAACCACATACACAAACACACTTCCAAGTACAAAGATTACCCAGTCCAGTAATGATAAGTCTGTTCATAAATCCCCCATTTTTCAAGATGGCGGATTGGGGGTGGGGGTGGAAATGGGGAAAAAGAGAAGCGTGGAGGGGGTGGTGGTAGATGGGAAGGTTGGAAGGAAAAAGATGGAAAATATGGAAGAAGAGAAAAATGATGGAGTGAAGAAAGTAAAAGAGGTGAAAGAAGAAAGAAAAGAAGGAAGAAGAAATGAAAAAGGAAAGATGGAAGGAGCTGGTATAGAAAATGAAGGAAGAGAGGAGATGAGGATTTCAAAAGAAGGGAAAAGGATCGTTGAAGAGAGGGTGGGTGGAGAAGAAGGAAGGGGGGAAGAGAGGGTGGGTGAGGCAAAAGGAAGGGGGGAAGAGAGGGTGGGTGGAGAAGAAGGAAGGGGGGAAGAGAGGGTGGGTGAGGAAGAAGGAAGGGGGGAAGAGGGGGTGGGTGGAGAAGAAGGAAGGGGGGAAGAGGGGGTGGGTGAGGAAGAAGGAAGGGGGGAAGAGGGGGTGGGTGGAAAAGAAGGAAGGGGGGAAGAGGGGGTGGGTGAGGAAGAAGGAAGGGGGGAAGAGGGGGTGGGTGAGAAAGAAGGAAGGGGGGAAGAGGGGGTGGGTGAGGAAGAAGGAAGGGGGGAAGAGGGGGTGGGTGAGGAGGAAGGAAGGGGGGAAGAGGGGGTGGGTGAGGAAGAAGGAAGGGGGGAAGAGGGGGTGGGTGAGGAAGAAGGAAGGGGGGAAGAGGGGGTGGGTGAGGAGGATAGGAATCCTGGTAAAATGTTCAAAGGTTTTTTCAGAAAATACAATAATACTGATAAAAATGATAAAAGTAATAATAATAATTATAATAATAATAAAACTAATAATAATAAAAATAATACTAATAATAATAATAATAATAATACTAATAATAATAATAATAATAATAATAATAATAATAATAATAATAATAATAATAATAATAATAATAATAATAATAATAATAATAATAATAATAATAATAATAATAATAATAATAATAATAATAATAATAATAGTAATAATAATAATAATAATAAGATAAATAATAATAATAATAATAATAATAATAATAATAATAATAATAACAATAATAATATTAATAAAAATATTAAAAATAATAAAAATAATAATAGTAATGAAAATAATAAAAATAAAAACAATAATAATAATAAAATTAATAATAATATTAAAAATAATAATAATAATAATAATAACAATAATAATAATAATAATAATAATAATAATAAATTTATAAAGAATAATAATAAAAAAAAAAATAATAATAATAATAATAATAATAAAAATAATAAAAATAATAATACTAATGAAGGAGTTGAAGGCAATAAAAGAAATATTAAAATCTTCCAGAGTAGTCATTCCAACGTTGCAGTTGTTCTTAAAAGGGGACAAGGGAGGGGGTTGGATGGGGGGCTGGTGGATGAAGGGGTGATGGGTGAGAGGGTGGTGGATGGGGGGCTGGTGGATGAGGGGGTGGTGGGTGAGGAGGTGGTGGGTGGAGAGGTGGTGGGTGGAGAGGTAATGGGTGAGGAGGTGGTGGGTGGAGAGGTGGTGGGTGAGGAGGTGGTGGGTGGAGAGGTGGTGGGTGAGGAGGTGGTGGATGGAAGGGTGGTGGATGGGAGGATAGTGGATGAAAAGGTGGTGTGTGGAGAGGTGGTAGGTGGGGGGGTGGTAGGTGGGGAGGTGGTGGATGGGAGGGTGGTGGATGGGGGGGTGGTGGATGGGAGGGTTAATGGAGTTATTAGAAAAAAAGGAAAAGAAAGAGAGAAAAAAAATGAAAGGAAAAAAAAAGAAATGGAAGGAAGGAAGGAAGAAGAGGAGGAGAAGATTGATGCTGAAGATGAAGGGGAAGAAGAAGAAGAAGAAGAAGAAGAAGAAGAAGAAGATGATGATGATGATGATGATGATGATGATGATGATGATGATGATGATGATGATGATGATGATGATGATGATGATGATGATGATGATGATGATGATGATGAAGATGATGATGAAGAAGATGATGATGATGAAGATGATGATGAAGAAGATGATGAAGAAGATAAAGAAGATGATGATGATGAAGATGATGATGAAGAAGATGATGAAGAAGATAAAGAAGATGATGATGATGGTGATGATGATAAAGAAGATGATGATGATGAAGATGATGATGAAGAAGATGATGAAAAAGATAAAGAAGATGATGATGATGGTGATGGTGAGAAAAGGAAGGATGAAGAGGAAGAAGATAAAAATAAAGTAACAGCAATGAGCTATAAAAGACACAATAAAAATAGGAGAATAAAAGAGAAAGGAAATATCGATTTGAAAGATGAGGAGGAAGAGGCAGATATAGATTATGAAAAAGAAGAGGAGGATGAAGAAGAAGAGGAGGATGAAGAAGAAGAGGAGGATGAAGAAGAAGAGGAGGATGAAAAAGAAGAGGAGGATGAAGAAGAAGAGGAGGATGAGGAAGAAGAGGAGGATGAAGAAGAAGAGGAGGATGAAGAAGAAGAGGAGGATGAAAAAAAAGAGGAGGATGAAGAAGAAGAGGAGGATGAAGAAGAAGAGGAGGATGAAGAAGAAGAGGAGGATAAAGAAAAAGAGGAAGATGAAGAAGAAGAGGAGGATGAAGAAGAAGAGGAGGATGAAGAAGAAGCGGAGGATAAAGAAGGAAAGAAGGATGAAGAAGAAGGAGAGAAAGAAGTCAAAAAAGAAGAAGATGGTGATTGTGATGGAAGAAAAGAGAAAGATAATGATGAGAAAGAAAAAGAAAAAAAAGATGAGGAAAATGATGGTGATTTGAAGGAGGAAGAGGAAATGGATCATTGTGAAGAAAACGAAAAAAAAAGAGAGGTTGACGGGAAAAAAGAGAAAAAGGAAACAGAAAAAAATGAAAATGGATATGAGAGAAAAAAAGAAGAGGAAGAAGATAATATTGAGGAAAAGGAAAAGGGAGAAGATAATGGTGAAGAGGAGGAAGAAGAAGATAATGGTGAAGAGGAGGAAGAAGAAGATAATGGTGAAGAGGAGGAAGAAGAAGATAATGGTGAAGAGGAGGAAGAAGAAGATAATGGTGAAGAGGAGGAAGAAGAAGATAATGGTGAAGAAGAGGAAGAAGAAGATAATGGTGAAGAGGAGGAAGAAGAAGATAATGGTGAAGAAGAGGAAGAGGAAGATAATGGTGAAAAGGAGGAAGAGGAAGATAATGGTGAAAAGGAGGAAGAAGAAGATAATGGTGAAGAGGAGGAAGAAGAAGATAATGGTGAAGAGGAGGAAGAGGAAGATAATGGTGAAGAGGAGGAAGAGGAAGATGATTATGGCATTCATGAAACGATCAATAAAAGAAGATCCTATAGAAGGAAATTTGTCACAAAGTTGGGTTGCCATGGTGATGAGGTGGGTGGGGAAAAAAAAGGGGTGGTGGAAAAAGAGGGAGTGAGTTGGAAAAAAATGGAAAGAAGGAAAAAGAGAGAGAGAAGTAAAATAAAAGAAAGAAGAAGAAGAATGGATAAGAGAAGAGGAAGAAAGGAAAAGAGCAAAGAAGATAATAATATAAATAATACTAATACTAATAATAATACTAATAATAATAATAATAATAATAATAATATTAATAATAATAATAATAATAATAATAATACTAATAATAATAATAATAATAATAATAATAATAATAATAATAATAATAAAAATAATAATAATAATAATAATAATAATAATAATAATAATAATAATAATAATAATAATAATAATAATAATAAAAATAATAATAATAAAAATAATAATTATAATAATAATAATAATAATAATAATAATAATAATAATAATAATAATAATAATAATAATAATAATAATAATAATAATAATAATAATAATAATAATAATAATAATAATAATAATAATAATAATAATAATAATAATAATAATAATAATAATAATAATAATAATAATAATAATAATAATAATAATAATAATAATAATAATAATAATAATAATAATAATAATAATAATAATAATAATAATAATAATAATAATAATAATAATAATAATAATAATAATAATAATAATAATAATAATAATAATAATAATAACAATAATAACAAAAATGACAAAAATAACAATAATAACAATAATAACAATAACAAAAAGTTTAATAACAATGAAAATTATAAAATAAAAAACAATAAAAGAAATAACAAAACTGATGATGGAGGTTGTCATAATGGTGTTTCAGGCATTAAGAAAGAGATTGGAGTCAATGAACTTGAAGGAAAGAAGGAAAAGAAGAAGGAGGAGAAAGAGGAAGAGAAGGAAGAGGAAAAGGAGGAAAAAGAGAAGGAGGAGGAGGAGGAGGTGGAGGAGGAGGAGGAGGAAGAGGAGATGGAGAAAGAGAAAGAAGAAAAAAAGAAGGAGGAGGAGGGAGAGAAAGATGAAGAAAGTAAAAATAAAAGAAAAACGGTCAACAGAAAAAAACGAAACAACTATCACGACAACAACAACATAAACAAAAACAACAACATCAACAAAAACATCAAAAACAACAACAAAATCCCAAACAACAAATACCCAAACAACAACAACATTAACATCAACAACAATAACATCAACAACAATAACATCAAAAACAACAACAACAACATTAACAACAACAACATTAACAACAACAACATTAACAACAACGACAACAACATCAACAACAACATCTTCAACAACAACAACAAAATTTTCAACAACAACAACAACATTTTCAACAACAACAACAACAACAACAACAACATTTTCAACAACAACAACAACAAAAACATTTTCAACAACAACAACAACAACAAGTTACGGATAGAAGTTCATGAACTTTACTCAACTTTCATGGGCTTAAAATACACGCAAGAGGACGAAGATTATGAAACGCTGTACAACAACAACAACAAAAACAACAACAACAACAACAAAAACAACAACAACAACATCGACAACAGCAATTCGCAGAATCGTTTTAGTTCTTTTGAGTTCCAAGAAAAATTCATGAACTCAACAGCCACGAGAAATCAATTGCAATACGCCATCAATGACGACAATAACAAAAACAATAAAAAAAACAACAAAAACAAAAAAAATAAGGAAGGAATCAACAACAACAACAACAACTTTCCTAAAAAACATTCTTTTCCCTCAACCAACAACAAAAACAACAACAATAACAACAAATACAAAAACAACAACAACAATATCAACAAAAACAACAACAACATTATCAACAAAAACAACAACAAAGCTTCAAGTTATGACGTCATGATAGAAGAAAACACTGCTGCAGGCTCCATCGTGGCTCTCATCAAGGTGAAGACGAGTGTGTCTAATCGCCCCAATCCAGACGTTGGTGGCGATGATGATGATGCAAGTGGTGGAGGTGGAAGTGGTAGCGGTAGTAGGGGTGGTGATGGTGGAGGTGGAGGTGGTAGGGGTGGAGGTGGTGATGGTGGAGGTGGTGGGAGTGGAGGTGGAAAGAGTGGTGGTGGTGGGAGGGGAGGTGGAGGGGGTGGTGGTGGTGGGAGGAGAAGTGGAGGGGGTGGTGGTGGTGGGAGAGGAGGTGGAGGGGGTGGTGGAGGTGGGAGGGGAGGTGGGGGGGGTGGTGGAGGAATGTTGAATTCAAACCCAATAGATTGTCAGATATTGGAAACTAAAAGTGAAAATGAAGGAATGAATGGAAAAAAGAAAGAAGGAGGAGGAGATGAAATTGATGATGATGATGATGATGATGATGATGATGATGATGACGATGATGATGATGATGATGATGATGATGATGATGATGATGATGATGATGATGATGATGATGATGATGATGATGATGATGATGATGATGATGATGATGATGATGATGATGATGATGATGATGATGATGATGATGATGATGATGATGATGATGATGACGATGATGCTCATGTTGCTTATAATGTTGATGAGATTAGTTTAAAAAGAAACAGACGGAGGCGGGAAAGGTCACGTGATGAGAAAAGAATGATTGGATTGGAGAGAAGGTTTGGAAAAAGAGGGGGTTATTTGAAGAGAAAAAAAAGATTCGGAAACAACAAAGTAAAACAAAAACAACATAAAAAAAAACATCAACATCAACAACATCATCAACAACAACAACAACATCATCAACAACAACATCAACAACAACATCAAAAAAAACAACATCATAAACAACAACATCAACAACAACATCAACAAAAACAACATCAAAAAAAACAACATCAACAAAAACAACATCAACAACAGCATCAACATCAACAGCAACAACAACTTTCCTTTGAGTTGTTGCCACACGTGTTGAATGAATTCATGCTCCGAGCTTCCAGAACTTTCGACCGGGAAAAAGAAGATACAATATACGTGCGCATTCGCTGTCGGCAGCTGCACCAACCACACCAGCTACACCAACCACACCAACCACACCAACCACACCAGCCACACCAACCACACCAGCCACACCAACCACACCAGCCACACCAACTACACCAGCCACACAAACCATACCAGTCTTATCAATCATACCAACCACAGCAACCACACCAGCCACAGCAACCACACCAGTCACAGCAACCACACCAGCCACAACAACCACACCAGCTACAGCAACCACAACAGCCACACCAACCACACCAGCCCCAGCAACCACACCAGCCACACCAACCACATCTGGGTTCAGCGCTTGGACACAGGACGAAACGCCACAACAGTCGTCATGGAAACGTTTCCAGTCGAAATCTATTGAAATATCTTTTTCTTCATCTTCTCCATTACC
>OX387260.1:1832167-1837167 GCA_947562095.1 Branchellion lobata
GTAGTAGTAGTAGTAGTAGTAGTAGTAGTAGTAGTAGTAGTAGTAGTAGTAGTAGTAGTAGTAGTAGTAGTAGTAGTAGTAGTAGTAGTAGTAGTAGTAGTAGTAGTAGTAGTAGTAGTAGTAGTAGTAGTAGTAGTAGTAGTAGTAGTAGTAGTAGTAGTAGCAGTAGCAGCCGTAATTATTAACCTAAATTCCTTTAATGGCTCATAGCCCCAACAAAGTGTATAAAATGTTTCAGAATTCGACCAATAAAAATCTTTTTTTTCACTTTTTCCGAAGCCTTCGCTCTCTTAACTTCTTCATTTTTTTTCCAAATATTATTTTGAAGTTTGTTTTTTTTTTAATACTTTTTTCTTTTTTTTTGCAGTTTTTCCAAATTTTTCTGACTTCTCAAAAGCTTTTTTTTTCAGGGTGTTTTCTTGTGACGTTTTGCAGACGATTTTCAGCCTTCTATTGATTTTTTCAAAAATCACATTTTTAAAATTTTTTTAAAATTATTTAGAATATAGTTGAATATAACTCAATATTTTCAATTTTTGAAAAAAAATTTATTATTATTTTTTTTTTAATATATATTTTTTTCAAATTGTTCATTCATTTTGCAACGAAGTCATTTCAGATTCAATTTTTTTCTTCCGAAATTGGTTTTTTTCTGGCGTTTTTTTTTTGTTTTTCTAGCGCTAAATTTAATTTTGTTCTAATCAAGCTCATTAATTTTGCAGGAACATTTAAGAAGGATGCGGCAATCAAGAAAAAAAGAAAAGTGAAAAAAAAACTTGTGTAAAAAAATATTTTGGGAAACAAAATTGAAGAGGTTTTAAAAAAAAACAAAATTCTGTGAGTGATAAGCTGGAATTTTGAAAAAAAAGAAAAGAAATCAAAATAGAAGTAACAACGGAGGTGTTGAAAGGTAGAAAAAACTCCGAAGGTTGTGATGAGTCCCTTTAGAAAAACCTGCAAAAACTGATTTTTTTAACTTGGAATTATCATCATAAAAATCAAAATCAGTGAACAGAGCGATTGAAAAAAAACCTTAGGGTCATAAAAATGTTTAGCTAGTTTTGCTGAAAAATTGGAAAAGATTTTGTAAAAAAATGAAGCAGAAACTTGGAAAAAAATTAGTGAAGAAGATTTTTTAATTTAAAAAAAATGAAAAATGAAAAAAAAAACACGCACCAACTCACAAAACGGTGTCAGTTTCGCAAGTGTCGTAGAAAAAACCAAGTGAAGGCGTCAAGTTGACCTAAAATAATTTGACATGACCCAGAAACAAATCAAAGATGAATTTTTCAAAAGTTGTGACGTGACATAGCTAAAAACCTTGAGTTGACCTAGTTAACGGCTTTGACATGACATAATTAACGGCCCAGACGTATCATCTCGTGACGGCATCATGAGAAAGAGTTGGACTTTTTTGTTCTTTGCCTTTGTGCTCTTGTCTTTCGTCAACACGCAACAGGCTAACAAAAACAACAACAACAACAAGAACAACAACAATAAAAACAACAAAAACAACAACAATAATAAAAACAACAAAAACAACATCAACAACCGAAATGACCATCACTTTAATCTCAAAAACAACAACAAAAACAACACTGACAATAACATCAATGAGGCCAACAGCAAAAACACCAACAACAACACTGACAACAACAACAACAACAACACCAACAACGATATCTGGAAATTCACCAAAGAAAATGAATTTCGAAAAAAAGGAGAGATGGGCGATAAAAAAAAAGAAAAAGGTGGAAGAGGTCATGGCGAGAGGTGGGAGGTTGAAAAGAAGAGGAAGAAGAAGAAGAAGATGGAAAGAAGAATGAAGAAAATAGGAAGGAGGAATGAAAGTACGTTAAGGAGGAAAACTAGGAGAAGAACGGAGGTGAGAATGAAGAGGAAAAAGAGGAAGATGAAGAGGAAGAAGATGAAGATGAAGAGGAAGAAGATGAAGAGGAAGAAGATGAAGATGAAGAGGAAGAAGATGAAGATGAAGAGGAAGAAGATGAAGAGGAAGAGGAAGAAGAGAAGTGCAGAAATGAACTTTAATTCAAAAGTGAGTTTAAAAGTAAAAGATGTAAGAAATGTTTGGAAACAACGTTTAAAAGGGGATTCAAGGAATGTTTTAAAAGTAAACTCCACTTTTGAAACCAAAAGTGTTCCTAATCCCTCAATTCAGATGTCGGCCAGCTTCTTCCCTGAACAAGCTACCACTACTACTACTACTACTACTACTACTACTACTACTACTACTACTACTACTACTACTACTACTACTACTACTACTACTACTACTACTACTACTACTACTACTACTACTACTACTACTACTACTTCTACTACTACTACTACTACTACTACTACTACTACTACTACTACTACTACTACTACTACTACTACTACTACTACTACTACTACTACTACTACTACTACTACTACTACTACTACTACTACTACTACTACTACTACTACTACTACTACTACTACTACTACTACTACTACTACTACTACTTCTACTACTACTACTACTACTACTACTACTACTACTACTACTACTACTACTACTACTACTACTACTACTGCTACTACTACTACTACTACTACTACTACTACTACTACTACTACTACTACTACTACTACTACTACTACTACTACTACTACTACTACTACTACTACTACTACTACTACTACTACTACTACTACTACTACTACTACTACTACTACTACTACTACTACTACTACTACTACTACTACTACTACTACTACTACTACTACTACTACTACTACTACTACTACTACTACTACTACTACTACTACTACTACTACTACTACTACTACTACTACTACTACTACTACTACCACTTCTACTACTACTACTACTACTACTACTACTACTACTACTACTACTACTGCTACTACTACTACTACTACTACTACTACTACTACTACTACTACTACTACTACTACTACTACTACTACTACTACTACTACTACTACTACTACTACTGCTACTACTACTACTACTACTACTACTACTACTACTACTACTACTACAGTAGACATAATTTCTTGCTTGAAAAACTCTAATCCTGATATGACAGCCATAAACGAAAGTGCTAAAGGGACCACAAAAACACACAAAAACACATCCACAAATATAAAAACACGCACAAAAACAAAGCCAAACACACAAACAAACACATTCAGAACCATATTCGCATATTTACGTTCACCCTTAACCGTACAGTCAAACACACACACAAGCACAAAGACAACCACAAACAAGTACATAATTACACAGAAAAACACACACACAAGCACACAAACAAGCAGACATGAAAACATATATGAACGCACACACTCAATTACACACACAAACGCACACGCAAGCACACACACTACCACAACAAACTTTAAATCATACTCAGGCGGTCCTATAATCCCACACAAGACCCCACCCACAACCCTAGCCAGAAAAACAGCCACAAACACACACGCAAATACACACACACACCTAAACACACACACACAAACAAACACAAACACACAAACAAACACAATTACACACATGAACACATACACACAGACAAACACAAACACACACGCTAACGTATACAAAAAAGTGGTGGCGAACCCAAACACAGCCAAAAACCAACTTTTAAGAATACTCATTAACAATCACACATTTTCACACAAAACCACACAGGCAAACACACAGACACCCACACAGCTAAACACACAGACAACCACACATACACACACACATACACCCACACAGACAATCACACAGACAAGAAAACATAATGAATCAATCATAGTCCCCAACAAAAGCACACAAACAACTCTCCACACCATTTTACTCAAAAACATGCCTACGAACGCACATATTGACACCACTACAACTCCGCACACAACCACACATCCAACCCCACACACAAGCACACATCCAACCCCACATCCAACCCCACATCCAACCCCACACACAACCACACATCCAACCCCACATCCAACCCCACATCCAACCCCACACACAAGCACACATCCAACCCCACACACAAGCACACATCCAACCCCACATCCAACCCCACATCCAACCCCACATCCAAACACACATCCAACCACACATCCAACCCCACATCCAACCACACATCCAACCCCACATCCAACCCCACAGCCAACCACACATCCAACCCCACATCCAACCACACATCCAACCCCACATCCAACCCCACATCCAACCCCACATCCAACCACACATCCAAACCTACATCCAACAACACACAAAAGAACACACACAAACAACACAAGCAAGCACATACATAGCACCTTACACAAGCACACGTCCAACCACATACACAAGCACACATCCAAACACATACACAAGCACACATCCAAACACATACACAAGCACACATCCAACCACACATACAAGACATATCCAACCACATACACAAGCACACATCCAACCACATACATAAGCACACATCCAACCACACATACAAGCACACATCCAACCACACATACAAGCACATATCCAACCACACACACAAACACACATCCAACCACACATACAAGCACACATCCAAACACATACACAAGCACACATCCAACCACATACACAAGCACACATCCAACCACACATACAAGCACATATCCAACCACATACACAAGCACTCATCCAACCACACATACAAGCACATATCCAACCACACATACAAGCACATATCCAACCACATACACAAGCACTCATCCAACCACATACACAAGCACTCATCCAACCACACACACAAGCACTCATCCAACCACATACACAAGCACTCATCCAACCACACATACAAGCACATATCCAACCACACATACAAGCACATATCCAACCACACATACAAGCACTCATCCAACCACACATACAAGCACTCATCCAACCACACACACAAACACACTTCCAAGTACAAAGATTACCCAGTCCAGTAATGATAAGTCTGTTCATAAATCCCCCATTT
>OX387260.1:1842167-1847167 GCA_947562095.1 Branchellion lobata
GAAGAAGAAGGGGTGGTGGAAAAAGGGGGAGTGAGTTGGAAAAAAATGGAAAGAAGGAAAAAGAGAGAGAGAAGTAAAATAAAAGAAAGAAGAAGAAGAAGAATGGATAAGAGAAGGGGAAGAAAGGAAAAGAGCAAAGAAGATAATAATATAAATAATACTAATACTACTACTAATAATAATAATAATATAATAATAATAATAATAATATTAATAATAATAATATTAATAATAATAATAATAATATAATAATAATAATATAATAATAATAATAATAATAATAACAATAATAATAATAATAATAATAATAATAATAATAATAATAATAATAATAATAATAATAATAATAATAATAATAATAATAATACTAATACTAATACTAATACTAATACATAATATAATAATAATAATAATAATAATAATAATAATAATAATAATAATAATAATAATAATAATAATAATAATAATAATAATAATAATAATAATAATAATAATAATAATAATAATAATAATAATAATAATAATAATAATAATAATAATAATAATAATAATAATAATAATAATAATAATAATAATAATAATAATAATAATAATAACAATAATAACAAAAATGACAAAAATAACAATAATAACAATAATAACAATAACAAAAAGATTAATAACAATGAAAATTATAAAATAAAAAACAATAAAAGAAATAACAAAACTGATGATGGAGGTTGTCATAATGGTGTTTCAGGCATTAAGAAAGAGATTGGAGTCAATGAACTTGAAGGAAAGAAGGAAAAGAAGAAGGAGGAGAAGGAGGAGAAGGAGGAAGAGAAGGAAGAGGAAAAGGAGGAAAAAGAGAAGGAGGAGGAGGAGGAGGTGGAGGAGGAGGAGGAGGAAGAGGAGGAGGAGGGAGAGAAAGAAGAAAGAAAGAAGGAAGAGGAGGGAGAGAAAGATGAAGAAAATAAAAGTAAAAGAAAAACGGTCAACAGAAAAAAACGAAACAACTATCACGACAACAACAACATAAACAAAAACAACAACATCAACAAAAACATCAAAAACAACAAAATCCCAAACAACAAATACCCAAACAACAACAACATTAACATCAACAACAATAACATCAAAAACAACAACAACAACATTAACAACAACAACATTAACAACAACAACATTAACAACAACAACATTAACAACAACGACAACAACATCAACAACAACATCTTCAACAACAACAACAAAATTTTCAACAACAACAACAACAACAACATTTTCAACAACAACAACAACAACAACAACAACAATTTCAACAACAACAACAACAACAACATTTTCAACAACAACAACAACAACAACAACAAGTTACGGATAGAAGTTCATGAACTTTACTCAACTTTCATGGGCTTAAAATACTCGCAAGAGGACGAAGATTATGAAACGCTGTACAACAACAACAACAAAAACAACAACAACAACAACAAAAACAACAACAACAACATCGACAACAGCAATTCGCAGAATCGTTTTAGTTCTTTTGAGTTCCAAGAAAAATTCATGAACTCAACAGCCACGAGAAATCAATTGCAATACGCCATCAATGACGACAATAACAAAAACAATAAAAAAAACAACAAAAACAAAAAAAATAAGGAAGGAATCAACAACAACAACAACAACTTTCCTAAAAAACATTCTTTTCCCTCAACCAACAACAAAAACAACAACAATAACAACAAATACAAAAACAACAACAACAATATCAACAAAAACAACAACAACATTATCATCAAAAACAACAACAAAGCTTCAAGTTATGACGTCATGATAGAAGAAAACACTGCTGCAGGCTCCATCGTGGCTCTCATCAAGGTGAAGACGAGTGTGTCTAATCGCCCCAATCCAGACGTTGGTGGCGATGATGATGATGCAAGTGGTGGAGGTGGAAGTGGTAGCGGTAGTAGGGGTGGTGATGGTGGAGGTGGAGGTGGTAGGGGTGGAGGTGGTGATGGTGGAGGTGGTGGGAGTGGAGGTGGAAAGAGTGGTGGTGGTGGGAGGGGAGGTGGAGGGGGTGGTGGTGGTGGGAGGAGAAGTGGAGGGGGTGGTGGTGGTGGGAGGAGAGGTGGAGGGGGTGGTGGAGGTGGGAGGGGAGGTGGAGGGGGTGGTGGAGGAATGTTGAATTCAAACCCAATAGATTGTCAGATATTGGAAACTAAAAGTGAAAATGAAGGAATGAATGGAAAAAAGAAAGAAGGAGGAGGAGATGAAATTTATGATGATGATGATGATGATGATGATGATGATGATGATGATGATGATGATGATGATGATGATGATGATGATGATGATGATGATGATGATGATGATGATGATGATGATGATGATGATGATGATGATGATGACGATGATGCTCATGTTGCTTATAATGTTGATGAGATTAGTTTAAAAAGAAACAGACGGAGGCGGGAAAGGTCACGTGATGAGAAAAGAATGATTGGATTGGATAGAAGGTTTGGAAAAAGAGGGGGTTATTTGAAGAGAAAAAAAAGATTCGGAAACAACCAAGTAAAACAAAAACAACATAAAAAAAAACATCAACATCAACAACATCATCAACAACAACAACAACAACAACATCATCAACAACAACAACTTTCCTTTGAGTTGTTGCCACACGTGTTGAACGAATTCATGCTTCGAGCTTCCAGAACTTTCGACCGGGAAAAAGAAGATACAATATACGTGCGCATTCGCTGTCGGCAGCTGCACCAACCACACCAGCTGCACCAACCACACCAGTCACACCAACCACACCAGCTACACCAACCACACCAGTCACACCAACCACACCAGCTACACCAACCACACCAACCACACCAGCCACACCAACCACACCAGCCACACCAACTACACCAGCCACACAAACCATACCAGTCTTATCAATCATACCAACCACAGCAACCACACCAGCCACAGCAACCACACCAGTCACAGCAACCACACCAGCCACAACAACCACACCAGCTACAGCAACCACAACAGCCACACCAACCACACCAGCCCCAGCAACCACACCAGCCACACCAACCACATCTGGGTTCAGCGCTTGGACACAGGACGAAACGCCACAACAGTCGTCATGGAAACGTTTCCAGTCGAAATCTATTGAAATATCTTTTTCTTCATCTTCTCCATTACCCCACTCGTTACACCCACAACCACCCCGATCAATACAACTGTCACTACTACCACCACAACCTTCACCACCTTAACAACAACAACCATACCTACCACTACAACAACAACTACACTCACGACCACAACCATGAAAACAAATATTATCAACAACACCATAATTATCACAGCAACAACAACAACAACAACAACAACAACAACAACAACAATAATCTCAAACACCACCATCAGAACTACCACAAAAATCACAGCAACAACAACAGCAAAAAAAGTAACAACAGAAAAAACAACAATAACAACAGCAATAACAACAACAACAACAATAACAACATCAATAACAACAGCAATAACAACAGCAAAAACAATAACAACAGCAAAAACAACAACAATAACAACAGCAATAACAACAGCAAAAACAATAACAACAGCAATAACAACAACAATAACAACAGCAATAACAACAACAATAACAACAGCAATAACAACAACAATAACAACAGCAATAACAACAACAATAACAGCAGCAATAACTTCCACAGCCCTCCCTACATTCCGAGACTCCTTCATAAGCTTTTTGTGAGGCTCTTCATAAATTGTGTCAGCCTGTGTGCTCAAAAGCTCCCTCCTGACAACCACAGCCACCAGCCCTACCACTACCACAGCCCTCACAACCACAACCACCACAGCCACCAGCCTTACCACTACACCCCTCACAACCACGACCACCACAGCCACCAGCCTTACCACTACACTCCTCACAACCATCAAAACAAACACAATCATCTTTATTACAACCAAACACACAACCACCGCCTCTTCAAATACCACTACAATCTTAAAATCAACTTCAAAAACAGCCACCACAGCCACCACAGCCACTACAGCCACCACAGCCATCCCAGCCACCACAACCACCACAACCACCACAACCACCACTACCTTAACAAAAACTTCAAAAACAGCCACGACCACCACCACGACCACCACCACCACCACCACGACCACCACCACCACCACCACCACCGCTACCGCCACCACTGCATATTAAGGTTTAGTGGCAACGGTGAAATTCGCAATAGTAAAATTGCAAATTTTCTTAGCAAACTTATCTCTAATGGAATAAAACGATATAAACATCGTCATCATCATCATCATCATCATCATCATCCTCATCATCATCATCATCATCCTCATCATCCTCATCATCATCATCATCATCATCATCATCATCATCATCATCATCATCATCATCATCATCCTCATCATCATCATCATCATCATCATCATCATCATCATCATCATCATCATCATCATCATCATCATCATCATCATCATCATCCTCATCATCATCATCATCATCATCATCCTCATCATCATCATCATCATCATCATCATCTTCATCATCATCATCATCATCATTATCATCATCATCATCATCATCATCATCATCATCATCATCATCGTTGTCTTCGTCAGCTTTTCCATCATCCATTCTTCCACTCCTCCGTCTACTGGCTTCAAAAATTACGACTCTTGGAAATTAATGGATGGAAGGGAGAAGTTGAAAAAAGAGGAAAAAGAGGAAAAAGAAAGGAAGAAGAAGAAGAAGAAGAAGAAGAAGAAGAAGAAGACGAAATAAAAAAAAAGAGGGAAGAAGACAAAAATAGAATGAAGGACAAACAAAAAGAAACGAATGAAAGAAGAAGAAGAAAAAAGAAAGAAGAAGTTGATGAGGAAGAAGGAAGAGGAAAGAGAAGAGAGGGTGGAAGAAGAGGAAACAGCGGAAGGAGAGGAAACAGCGGAAGAAGAGGAAACAA
>OX387260.1:1854667-1857086 GCA_947562095.1 Branchellion lobata
GTGGTATTTGTGGCTGTGGTAGTAATGGGGGTTATAACAACCACCACAAAAGTGGGAATGGTGGCTGCGACTTGGAGCTTCCATACATTAGAGGAGGCTGTTGTGGCTGTGATAGTGGCTCCACTGACCATCTGGGAATCAGAGCCAATCTACGCCACACCACACCACGCCACACCACACTACGCCACACTACACTATGTCACGCTTCTCTTTGTAGTACCACACTAAACCACGCCACACCACACCACGCCACACCCCACCACGCCATAACACACCACGCCACACCACGCCACGCCACACCACACCACGCCACACTTTCCAAACATTCCAAGGATTCGCATTACTCTGACTCATCTAACAGAGTAATCTCTCCCAGAACAACTCCTTCTCACAAAACGCCATCTGCGGTTGCTTGCAATAGCAGCCACAACAGCCACAATTATTTCAGTGATCATAGCCAACATAGCCACTGCAGTAAAAACAGCCACAACAGCCACCACAGTTTCAACAACAAAAGCCACTACAGTCCAACTTACCACAGCGACTACAGTGATCACAGTAGCTGCCACAGCCACTGCAACCACAACAGTCCCAAACACCACCGCACCAGCCACAACAGCCACACTGACCAGTCATCACCCCGCTACCCTGGCGAAAGTGGAAGAAATGGTCGGCGTGGTAATAGTGGGAAGAAAAATAATAATAATAATTTTGCAAAAAATAATAATAATAAGTATAACAACCTTTCACCCGTTATTCTCAACAACAACAACAACAACAACAACAACAACAACAACAACAACAACAACAACAACAACAACAACAACAACAACAACAATAGCAACAACAACAACAACCTTGAAGAAGCAATCAAAAGCAACAACAAAAATATTAACTACAGTAACAACAACAATAATGAAAATAACAATAATAATAATAATAATAATAATAATAATAATAATAATAATAATAAAAATAATAACAATAACAATAAAAATAATAATAATAATAATGAGAATTATATTATTAATAATAAAAATAATAAAAATAATAAAAATAATAATAATAATAATAATAATAATATTAGAAATAATAAAAATAATAAAACTGACAATATTGACAATAAAATAGATTACATGGTAACAACGACTTCAAAACCACGTGATAACATGGCTGAAATGGTTGAAAACGAGGTTTTGATTCTTTGAACACCTACCACACTGCACCACACCATGCCACACCACGCCACACCACGCCACACCATGCCACACCACGCCACGCCACACAACGCCACACTACGCCATACCACACCACACCATGTCACACTACGCCACACTACGCCACACCACACCACACTACGCCACACCACGCCACACCACGCCACACCACGCCACACCACGCCACACCACGCCACACCACACCACACCACGCCACACCACGCCACACCACGCCACACCACGCCACACTACACCACGTAGGAGGTCTGTTTTGGATTGTTTATTTATTTCGAAACTTTAAATATTTTCGTTTTTTTCATCAGATCCGTCTTCATTCCTTCATTCTTCCATCCGTCTTCATTCCTTCATTCTTCCATCCGTCTTCATTCCTTCATTCTTCCATCCATCTGCATTCCTTCATGCTTTCATCCATCTTCATTCCTTTATTCTTCCATCCGTCTTCATTCCTTCATTCTTCCATCCATCTTCATTCCTTCATTCTTCCATCCATCTTCATTTTTTCATTCTTCCATCCATCTTCATTCCTTCATTCTTCCATCCGTCTTCATTCTTTCATTCTTCCATCCATCTGCATTCCTTCATTCTTCCATCCATCTTCATTCCTTCATTCTTACATCCGTCTTCATTCCTTCATTCTTCCATCCATCTGCATTCCTTTATTCTTCCATCCATCTGCATTCCTTCATTCTTCCATCCATCTGCATTCCTTTATTCTTCCATCCATCTGCATTCCTTCATTTTTTCATCCATCTGCACTCCTTCATTCTTCCATCCGTCTTCATTCCTTCTTTCTTCCATCCGTCTTCATTCCTTCATTCTTCCATCCATCTGCATTCCTTTATTCTTCCATCCATCTGCATTCCTTCATTTTTTCATCCATCTGCACTCCTTCATTCTTCCATCCTTCTTCATTCCTTCATTCTTCCATCCATCTTCATTCTTTCATTCTTCCATCCATCTTCATCCCTTCATTCTTCCATCCTTCTTCATTCCTTCATTCTTCCATCCATCTTCATTCCTTCATTCTTCCATCCTTCTTCATTCCTTCATTCTTCCATCCGTCTTCATTCCTTCATTCTTCCATCCATCTTCATTCCTTCATTCTTCCATCCATCTTCATTTTTTCATTCTTCCATCCATCTTCATTCCTTCATTCTTCCATCCATCTTCATTCCTTCATT
>OX387260.1:1982286-1984786 GCA_947562095.1 Branchellion lobata
CTCGACTCGCGACTTCAACCACAACAACCACGCTGGCGATGGGAACAAATAAACAATGCTGTGTCTGCAATACGAAAATGAGACTAAACAGCATTGCCATCAGGTGTCATAGTTGCGGTGGCATCTCCCACAGGAAATGTGCTAATGTCTCCCGCTATACACCACACGTAAATTGGTGCTGCCACGTCTGTAACCATAACAACTTAACCTCCAACAACACTAATGGCAAACACACAACCAATAATAATAATAATAATAATATTAATGATAATAATAATAATAATAATAATAATAATAATAATAATAATAATAATAATAATAATAATAATAATAATAATAATAATAATAATAATAATAATAATAATAATAATAATAATAATAATAATAATAATAATAATAATAATAATAATAATAATAATAATAATAATAATAATAATAATAATAATAATAATAATAATAATAATAATAATAATAATAATAATAATAATAATAATAATAATAATAATAATAATAATAATAATAATAATAATAATAATAATAATAATAATAATAATAATAATAATAATAATAATAATAATAATAATAATAATAATAATAATAATAATAATAATAATAATAATAATAATAACAATAATAATAATAATAATAACAATAATAATAATAACCATACATCCAACAAGAAGAAACCAAAAAATACAATGTGCCCAGCATGTCGTGGCCGGCTGGCTAACTATAGGGCCCCACTTGAGTGCTCCGAATGCAAGAGAGGATTCCACCTCAAATGTGCTCCACAAACAAGGCCTGCCTTGGAGCATCTTCGAAGCACCCACAGCTGGACCTGCCAGACCTGTATTTCCGCCCTTAACAGTGGGACAACCCAACAGTCAAACGGAGCACCACAGAAGCCCCGAAACACCCTTAAAAGGCTGACCGTAATGCAATGGAATTGCGATTACCTGGCAACGAAGATCCCCGAACTCCGAGTGGTCATAAAGAAGTACGCAGTGGACATCATTCTGCTACAAGAAATCAAGCTTGGTTTGGAGGACCCTACCCCTCTACTGGAAGGTTTTGATGCTATCAGAACGGACAGGAAGGGTAGTGGAACTCACACAAGAAGAGGTGGAGGCCTCATCACTTACATCAAAAAAGGCCTCCAATACTCGGTGCCCCAGTGCCCCGAGTAATTTCCTTAGAACAGCAGTGCATACTTCTACCAACCTCGAGTAGACGTTCCATCTCCATCACAAACGTCTATATCCCACCGGAGAGCTCAACACACACGAGGGACTTTTCAAAACTCGTTGCCAGTCTACCGTCAGCTCAGGGTTTGATCTGCGGTGATTTCAATGCACATCATTACGTCTGGGATGATGTTGCACGGTCCGACGAACGTGGAACAACACTGTTACAATGGGCGGAAGACAACTTCAAGCTGGTCCTCAACGATGGCACTCCCACTCGAGCTTCTCGCAACAACCAAGGTCCAGGCTTCAGCTCCCCGGATATCACCCTGGTAGATGCTGATGCGGCAAATAATTTTGATTGGTCAGTTCTGAACGAGCTAAACTCTGACCACTTCCCGGTGCTGATAAAGTGGAGCCAGGGAGTTGGTTATGAAAACCAAAAGACTAAAACTCGTCCAAACTACCACAAAGCTAACTGGGCCAGGTTCCAAGAAATTGTCATGGAGTCCCTCACTGAGCTGGCTGCTGAAGAGGTTCCCTCGAAGAAGCTCTTCATCTTCACAGAAGCTTTGAAAAAAGCAGCCTCAATGACCATACCGCTCAGAGTTCTCAGGACAAATGAAACTCCTTACATGAACGACGAAATCAAGTGTCTCATGAAAGAGCGCAACCGACTTCGTCGCAACCTGGCTTTGAACCGCACAGCATGGCTGCAGAAATCCAAAGAAGTGGCAGAAAAGGTGGAAGAAGCAAAGCGCATGTCCTGGCGCAACCACCTTGAAAAGATAAAAGCGGGAAAAGACGCGAGGTTAGCGTGGCGTACAGTTCGGGGCCTCAAGAATAAAGAGCAACAGCCAACAGGAAAGGCTTTGCAATATAAAGGCCGACTGTACCACCGTGATCAGGCCAAAGCGAACGCTTTTATACAAGAATATGCCAACGTTAGTAGCAGGACTAGCGACCGAGTGAGCAGACTGGCAATCAAGCAACATCGACAGGATATGCAATCCCTGTTGAGATGCCCTAGACGTACCCCAGAACAGGCTTTCCACCAGGACGAGCTCCAGAGTGCCCTAAACAGATCAGAGTGGGAAAAGCGGCGGGTCCAGATGAAATAGCACCAGACCTTCTCAAGCACCTTCCAGCCGACGTGGAGGTAGAACTACTCAAAATTCTTAACCACCGTTGGCTCGAAGGCTGGTGCCCTCAGTCTTGGCGGGATGCGGTCATCATCCCGTTTCTCAAAAAAGATAAGGACCCACAGTCGGTAGACAGTTACCGGCCCATTGCCCTCACATCAACGATCTGCAAGC
>OX387260.1:2082286-2084786 GCA_947562095.1 Branchellion lobata
TGTTTGTAAGGCCTGGCGGGTGGGTGGGTGGGTGTTTGTAAGGCCTGGCGGGTGGGTGGGTGGGTGTTTGTAAGGCCTGGCGGGTGGTTGGGTGGGTGTTTGTAAGGCCTGGCGGGTGGTTGGGTGGGTGTTTGTAAGGCCTGGCGGGTAAGTGGGTGGGTGTTTGTAAGGCCTGGCGGGTGGGTGGGTGGGTGTTTGTAAGGCCTGGCGGGTGGGTGGGTGGGTGTTTGTAAGGCCTGGCGGGTGGTTGGGTGGGTGTTTGTAAGGCCTGGCGGGTGGGTGGGTGGGTGTTTGTAAGGCCTGGCGGGTGGTTGGGTGGGTGTTTGTAAGGCCTGGCGGGTGGTTGGGTGGGTGTTTGTAAGGCCTGGCGGGTAGTTGGGTGGGTGTTTGTAAGGCCTGGCGGGTGGTTGGGTGGGTGTTTGAAAGGCTGGGTGGGTGGGTGGGTGTTTGTAAGGCCTGGCGGGTGGTTGGGTGGGTGTTTGTAAGGCCTGGCGAGTGGTTGGGTGGGTGTTTGTAAGGCCTGGCGGGTGGGTGGGTGGGTGTTTGAAAGGCTGGGTGGGTGGGTGGGTGTTTGTAAGGCCTGGCGGGTGGGTGGGTGGGTGTTTGAAAGGCTGGGTGGTTGGGTGGGTGTTTGTGATGGTGAACGTTTATGAAAGTGAAGTTTTTTTGAAGTTTGTAAGCGTGCATTGGCAAAAGGTGGTTTTTGTAGTGTTATTACAATTGTTTCGATGGTAGTTGAAATAAGACCATTGCAGTTTTAGAGGAAGAGATTCTTTCATGTTGGTGTGTCGATTTGTTGTGGTTTTTGTTGTGATGATAATTCGGAGGTAACGTGGTGTTGTTATTGACTGTTGTCGTAATGTTTTGGTGCTGTTATTGTTGGTGACAAGTAAAAAAACATATAAAAATACGTAACAACGCATGTAACAACACATTTTACAAAACATGTAACAAAACATGTAACAACACATGTAACAACGCATGTAACAACACATTTTACAAAACATGTAACAAAACATGTAACAACACATGTAACAACACATGTAACAACACATGTAACAACACATGTGAAAAAACATGTAACAACACATGTAACAAAACATGTAACAACACATGTAACAACACATGTAACGAAACACGTAACAACACATGTAACGAAACACGTAACAACACACGTAACAACACATGTAACGAAACACGTAACAACACATGTAACAACACATGTAACAACACATGTGAAAAAACATGTAACAACACATGTAACGAAACACGTAACAACACATGTAACGAAACACGTAACAACACACGTAACAACACATGTAACGAAACACGTAACAACACATGTAACAACACATGTAACAACACATGTGAAAAAACATGTAACAACACATGTAACGAAACACGTAACAACACATGTAACGAAACACGTAACAACACATGTAACAACACATGTAACAACACATGTGAAAAAACATGTAACAACACATGTAACGAAACACGTAACAACACATGTAACGAAACACGTAACAACACATGTAACAACACATGTAACGAAACACGTAACAACACATGTAACGAAATACGTAACAACACATGTAACGAAACACGTAACAACACATGTAACGAAACACGTAACAACACATGTATCGAAACACGTAACAACACATGTAACGAAACACGTAACAACACATGTATCGAAACACGTAAAAAAAGAGCAACATGCGCTCACCTGCCATCATTAGCACAAATGAAAGTGAAGTTATGAAGTTAATAAACATCAAAGCTCTCGAAACACTTAACATTGTTGATAATCGAGGTGTTTACAGTGTGACGTATACAATAAAATCAAAAGTGAATGTAAGAATGGGCCTTTCAATCATTTATTCACAACAAAATAAATTGACTTTTAATCAAAACAATTTATTCACAACAAAATAAATTCACTTTTAATCAAAACAATTTATTCACAACATTCAGTGGAAGTATTCATGAGAAGGACAGAAGCATTGAGAAGCATCCACACCCCTACATCTTCTCTTCGATACATTCATTTTATCGAAATAATAAGATTGCAATTTATTATAGATTATTTCGATAGTTCAAGATTTGAACATTTTTAATTTTCTCATTTTGACCTATTGAATAAATAATCGAATAAGCATTGTACAATAGAATATCAAGCCATGGAATTGTTAGGAACGTTATACGTTGTCATGACAACGGGAGTATTTTTATCATCAGCTGATAAGATACATGTATCAAAGCCTGATGCGGATATTATTCTGCCTTGTTATTTCAACATCTCCACTGAAAAAGTCGAAAGCAATGGTAACAACGTCAAAGGGGCCCCCTCAACAAACACCACAAGTAAGTATGAGTTTTCGAAGGCAACTGAAAGAACCGGAGGTTTGTGGACCTGGGGGAAAGATGAGGTGATAGTGAGTGATGACTGCTCCATCCTCAACCACCGGAGACCTTTTAAGGCTCTGCACACGACGGG